>WNYA01000014.1:879207-1000315 GCA_019512145.1 Engystomops pustulosus
CACTAAGTTTTTATTAGCAGATCCTATAGAATTTGCGCATAGTACATTTAATCTGATTTGGCATAACGAGAGGCACACAGGACACTAAAATGCACGATAAATTGGCTTGTCGCTTTAATACTTCCTACTGTTATCTTGGATGGACTGGTGGCATAGAACCACCGTTACCAATAATTTTCTTCATTATATTTACACTAAGCGACTCTATACATATTTCTGTGCGCATGATCCTGTGGTTTTGAGTCCTTACTTACCTTTATACTGGCACTTGTACTCATCCTTCCCACTTCCAAGATGGCCGCTGCCCGATCTGGACACTCTCGCGACTTCCCACTTCCAAGATGGCCGCTGCCCGATCTGGACACTCTCGCGAAAGTAGAGGCGTCCCTGCGTGAGTGACGTTGCTGAGAGACATGATCGACCGCGGCGGGTGCCTCTCGGGCACTCCGCAACGCAGTCGCACCGTCCCAGCTAGTCCCCTCCGGGAGCCTCATGTGATCCGGATTGAGGTAAGCTCGGATCTTGATGTGTGGGTTTTTAGAGTTCCTCGTGCCTCCTATTGTACTCAAACCCCCTCTCCCCCCGCCACTCTCAGGGCAGCGCAGCGCCGCCTCCAACTGCCCGCTCACCGTCTCTTGTGCGACGTGCCCACGAGGTGGAATTCAACATTAACCATGTTATCCAGAGTATACCAGCAGCGCAGAGCGATTGTAGACTGCCAGATGTCAACTTCCACTAAACACCATTTTTTCACGGAGTGCTGCTTTCCTGTTTTGAATTTTGATTATCCATGGGATTTGGAGTCGGATCCTTTTGAAGCCTGCACCCATTACGAATTTTAATTCGTCTTTTTTCATTGTGCTGCTCCCCACTCACATTTTTTCCTGTCATCTGGCATAGCAGTGTGCTTTCATAGTTGGCTAGAAAATAGCCATAGCAATAGGATAGCATCGTTTGGTTTTAAAAACTAAAAAACACACCATAATTTCCAATCTCCACCAGGTGAAGGAAGCTCAACCTGAATAATGTATGCACTCCTCCTCCTCATTGTCCTCCTTCTCCTCCTCTTTGTACACTAAAGCAGAGGAAACTGGCTATTTTTTGACAGGGCCCACTGGCTCTAGCTATAGTACTTTATGCATTTAATTTTTCTGTAGGGCCACCTACCCGGTCCTCTGTTTTAAACAATTTTTGGGAGTGCCACATACAGGCACTCAATCTATGCTAAGCGACAGCAGGCGGTGCTCAAACTGCTGAGCCTAGGCGATAAAAGGCACACCGCCCAAGAGCTATTACAGGGCATTCCACATCAAACTTGTTAACTTTGTCGCCACCCTGCTGTGTAATCCACAAAATGTACTGGCAAACTTTTATCATTTACCGATATTATTTCAGCGCTTCTTGCGCATCTGTTTACATTCCCCTCACCCGCCATATCCCAAACTTATAAGAACGCTACTACACTTGATCTTATACAAAAGGTTCTTAGAAGTGCTGTTTGGGGAGTAGCCTAGAGACAGGGGCTTGGATTGGCGAAAGCTCGCCTGGCAGCGGAGCGCCAGCTCCATCCCAAGATCCAACTAACATAGTTTTAACTGCAGCACCTTTAATCTACTTGCCCATAATTTTGGCATAATGGTGTGTTTAAGCAGCCTCAGAGGCACCCATGCATGCTGCCCCTGCTGTTTCCTGTCCATTTCCGTGGTGTTTCCATCCTTTTCTGAGGTTTCCAGGTGTTTGGCCAAGCTTCCCTGTGCAGAGCCTTGGTCCCCTTGAAAAATGCTCGAGTCTCCCATTGACTTCAATGGGGCTCGTTATTCGAGACGAGCACTCGAGCATCGGGAAAAGTTCGTCTCGAATAACGAGTACCCGAGCATTTTAGTGCTCGCTCATCTCTACAGAGGAATAATGAAGAATGAGGAGTTCATGAAGGCACAAACCCACATGGACGCCATAATCAGGGCAGAGCTCCATAGGTCCAGAACTCTGGAGTAGTGGAAAGGATGACAAAGCGCAACAGATCAATCAAATGCCATGACAAAAAAAGGATCTCTTCCACATTGGCTGCCACAAAGAAGAAGTAAATCTGGGTGAAGCCCTGGCTGTGGGACACTAGGCCACTCCCAGATAGCCGTATATGGAGAAGCTTAGGGATAACGGTTGTGCTGTAGCAGATGTCTATCACAGAGAGGTTACAGAAGAAGGCATACATAGGATGCACATCTATAGATATCACTACAATCACTACTGAACTCCCATCATGTAATGTATAATTAGTATTGGTGGAAAACGGCAGAATAAGGAATTCTACATTTGTGCTATTTTTCATGCGATAAGACATTATCTGGTAAAATAATGTACAATCTGGTACCTCACAACCCAAAATACATTTTATGAAGGAAACCTCCATACGGTATCAATGTAACACCATATTTTATAAGGCTGTAAGTAGTTTAATGTGTTTACCAGTATGTTGGGGGGGGGGGGGGCATTATGACGCTACTTTTTGACAATCACATCATTAGGGATGAAAAGAATAGAAGAAAGAAATTACCGGTGGGGCACTTTTTTAGAGTTGCTTTGGAACTTGGGAAAAACTGGCAGTTCAGTCCAGAGTCAACATTACCCTACAGCAAATATACAACAGTAGACACAAGCGTTTGGCCTCTTCATCTACAGCCAATCAATTTTCTACTAGAAATGGAAATAGCCAATCAGGGTGGATACCAGGTACATAGCCCAATATGGCTATAAAGACAGCCATATTGGGCTGCACTCAGGAATAAAATCGAATGACTTTACAAGGGACACATAGAAATGCAAAGATCCAAATAGTTCAGAACATTTCGGGTTTCTGATTTTTGGCATTTGTGTTGTCAGATTTTTTTTTGCCAATCTATACATATGATGAGTAAAAGTGCAAATCATTAAATAAAATGAGAAACACAAAAATCTTTTGTCAAGTGGACCTGGATGTGTCCGCCATGGATGAGACAAGCCTAATTGGCATCGAAGTTTCGCAATGAAAATGCAAGTACGATGGACGGCAGCTCAAGGAATCTTTTACGACTGATGGGAAAGTCACGTTGGGTTTGGAGACCTTGGAAAAATTCAGGCTGACAAAACAGAGACAGACAATCATGAAATGAGCTAAGAAAATGATGATGATGAACTAGAGAGAAGAATAGTCAAAAAGCAAAATAATCCAGATCTTGTAGAAAGTAAAAAAATATTTTAAATAATGAAGTCCCACATTCCAGCTGGCTCCCCATTTCATTCTCTAATATGAAAAATAGTGAATATTAACCAAAAACAAGGAAGAGTTTTAGAGGAAAATATCCATAGCAAATGAAAAGAGTAATAAAGAAATCTTTTAAAAATTCACAAAAGAATTTTAAGGTATTTATAGATATTTTTTGTGTTAAAGTAAAAAAAAATGACTGCATTTATTTATTTATTTATGTATTTAATTATATAATAGAATTTATTTGAAGGTTAAATAGGGACACATAAAAGGTAATATTTTTTCTTTTTATTTATAGGTTTTAATAGTATTGGGAATAGGATAGGTAAGCACACAAATCCAGAGCATTTTGGTTCACTGCACCTGGTTGTTTATAACAAAAGGTTTTCATTTTTTTAAAATCTATTAAAACCTAATTCACCGTATCCAGCGTGGAGTAAGAAATACTAGGACAGTTATACAGAAAAGAAGCCCTGACATTGCCATGTAAATGGCCAAAAAACTAAAATGCAAAAAAATGAAAATGGCCTGGTATTTATGGGGTAAAACAGTAACAACCACTGATTTCTAGGACATTTGGTAAACAGGATAAAGCTTAGAAATGTGATTCCTTAACTACTATAATACTGCCCCCTATGTACAGGAATATAAGTACTATAATACTGCCCCCTATGTACAGGAATATAACTACAATAATACTGCCCCCTATGTACAATGAGCATAAACTACTATAATACTTCCTCCTATGTACAAGAATATAACTATATAATACTGCCCCCTATGTACACAAGAATATAACTGACTTAATACGGCCGCCCTATGACAAGAATATAACTAAATAATAACTGCCTGGGCCCCTATGTACAGAATATAACTAACTAAATACGCTCCCCTATGTACAGGAATATAACTACTATTACTGACTGCCCCTATGTACAAGAATACCTACTATAATACGGCCCCTATATGTACAAAATTATAACACAGATAATACCTGCCCTATGTACAAGATATAACTACTATATACTGCCCCTATGTACAGAAGATCACTACTATTATACTGCTCCCTATGTACAAGAAATATAACTACTTAAATACTGCTCCATATTAACAGAATATACTCTACTTAAACGCTCCCCTAAGGTTACAAGGAATATAACTACTATATACTGCCCCTATATACAAGAATATACTACTAAATACTGCCCCCCCCATGTACAGGAATATAACTGATAGATCTGCACCTATGTACAAATATAACTACTAGAATACTGCCCCATATGTAACAGAAGAATATAACTACTATAATACTGTCCCCTATACAAGACTATAACTACTACAATACTGCCTCCTATGTCAAAATATAACTACTATAATACTGTCCAGTTACAAGAATATAACTATTATACTCTGCCCCATATGTACAAGATATATATAACTGAATATTAATATGACCCCTATGTACAAGAATATAACTACTATAATACTGCCCCTATGTACAAGAATATAACTGCTATAATACTGCCCCCTATGTACAAGAATATAACTACTATAATACTGCCCCCTATGTACAAGAATATAACTACTATAATACTGCCCCCTATGTACAAGAATATCAACTACTATATACGCCCCCTATGTACAGGAAATATAACTACTATTAATACTGCCCCTATGTACAAGAATATACTACTATTAAACTGTCCCCTATGTACAAGACTATAACGACTATCAGACTGCTCCCAATGTACAAGATATAACTATATAATATCTGCCCGATGTACAAGAATAACTACTATAATACTGTCCCCCTATGTACAAGAATATAACTAATATCATACTGTCGCGCTGCGGTTGTGTACAAGAATATAACTACTATAATCTGGCTCCTATGTACGAGCTTATATAGACTAGGCTATATACTGCCTCCTATGTTACAGGATATAACTAGTATAAATACTGCCCCCTATGTACAAGAATATAACTACTATTATACTGCGCCATAATGTACATAATATAACTGCTATAATACTGCTCCCTATGTACAAGAAATAACACTATAATACTGCCCCCTATGTACAAGAAATAACTACTATAATACTGGCCCCTATGTACAGAATATAACTACTATAGATACTGCCCCTATGTCAATAATATACTCCTCATAATACTGCCCCCTCTGTACAAAATATAACTCCTATAAAGTGCCCCCTATGGCATAATATAACTACCTATATACTGCTCCCTATGTAAGAATACTAACTACTATAATACTGCCCCGATGTACAAGAATATAACTGCGATAATTACGGCTCCCTATGTCAATAATATAACTATATACAGACTGCTCCCTATGTACAAGTAATAGAACTACTATAATACGCTCCCTATGTGACACGAATAAACTAGTATAATACTGCCCCTATGGCAATATAATAACTACTATTATACTGTCCAGCTACAGACAGGACTATAAATCTATAATACTGTCCCCTATGTACAAGAATATAACTACTATAATACTGCCCCCGTCCGAATATACTATTACTGCCTATGTCAATGAATTATTTAACTACTATAATACTGCCCCCCTAGTACAGAATAGAACTACATAATACTGGCCCCTATGTACCAGCATATAACTACTATATACTGCCCCCGTAATGTACCGGATATAACCTACTATAATACGCCCCCTAGTACAAGAATATACATACATCTAATACTTCACCTATGTAAAAGAAAGAACTGCTATACTCGCTCCTATGTACAGAATATAACTGCTATAACTACTGCCCCTATGTATCAAGAATATATACTGACTATAATACTGTCCCTCTGTCACAAGAATATATACTAATTGCTCCCCTATGTGAAGATATAACTACTATAAATACTGCTCCATATGTACAAGAATATAACTGCTATAATCTTGTAATGACAGAACTGTAAAACCCCCCTATGTACAAGAATATAACTACATAATACAGCTCCCTATGTACAAGAATATAACACTATAACTACTGCCTCCTATGTACAAGAATATACCTACTATAATACTGCCACCCTATGTGCAGACAGCTTAACTATATTAACTGAAGAAGATATAAAATATATCTGCTCCCTATGTACAAGAAGATAACTACATTTACTGCTCCATAGTACAAAAATACTACTATAACTGCTACTATGTAAAAAACTCTCATCTGCTCACTATGTACAAGAATACTACCTACTATAATACGGCCCACATGTACAAATGATACACTCTAAAATATGCTCCCCTATTACAGAATATAACTACTATAATACTGCCCCTTGTACAAGAATTAACTACTATAATACTGCCCATGTACAAGAAACCTATACGATACTGGTGCCCTATGTACAGACACAAACTACTATATACTGCTCCTATGTCAAGATATTAACTGACTATATCTGTCCCCTATGTACAGAGAATATACTTTATAATACTTCCCCCTAATGTACCAAGAATATAAACTACTATAATACTGCTCCCTATGTACAAGGAATAAACTACTATAATACTGCTCCCTATGTGCAGAATATTAACGACTATATACGGCCCATATGTATAACAGAAGATAACCTGCTATAAACTGCTCCTGGTACAAGAATATAACTACTATTATACTGCTCCATATGTACAAGAATATAACTGCTATAATTCTGCTCCCTATGTACAAGAATATAACTACTATAATACTGCCCCCTATGTACAAGAATATAACTACTATAATACTGCTCCCTATGTACAAGAATATAACTACTATAATACTGCCCCCTATGTACAAGAATATAACTACTATAATACTGCTCCCTATGTACAAGAATATAACTACTATAATACTGCTCCCTATGTACAAGAATATAACTGCTAAAATACTGCTCCCTATGTACAAGAATATAACTACTATAGCAAGCAGCAAGCCTGGAGATGTGACTCACAAGGAGACGGGTGGATGCACTCAGCCTGGAGCACTACAGCGACCAGCACGGCAGGTGAAGGAGACCACCCGAGCGCCTGAGCTGCAGTTGGCGGAGGAGATCCCGGCACTGGTAAGGAGGATGGGGGAGCTAAGTCACCACAAACAGATGCTGCAGATGCAAATAGACTGCCTGTACTCACTAAAAACTGCGCACCCTGAGAGCAGCACCCTATATGACTCCAAGCTGCACTCACTGAGCAAAGAGCTGGCGGTGGTGGTGGCAGAGATGGACTGTGTCCTGGAGAAGATGGGGCCGCTGTCTGAGTCCTATAGGAACAAGGAACACTTTGCCAGCCAGAACATTACATCTATGTCCAGACCCTCTGACGCTGCGTCAGTGTCCAGCATGTCTCCTGATGATAGAGGAACACGTCCCATACTGCAGGCACCAAGCTTTGTGTTTCATGAGGGCGAGAAGGGAAAACAGCAGCTGCAAAGGTCTGCAGCCGTCCATCAGCAGGAACATGCACAGGCACCACAAGTCCCAGGAGGCACTACACCGCAGCAGGAGCAGGCACAGGCACAGGCACCACAAGTCCCAGGAGGCACTACACCGCAGCAGGACAGTGGACATACACCTATGTGTCAGGGTGATGTGGTGATCCAGGACTGTTCTACTGCTGGAGCAGACACTGGGGACACTGGTGGTCATCATGATGTTCCTGAGGGGTCAGGGGATGGAGGGGACCCTCAATCTGTATGTGATGTGCAGTCCCCTGAGGATAACATAGAGGTGGATGGGGGAAAGGGGGTTGTACAGGACAATGTAAGTGACTTCCCCCCTATAACATCGAGCCCCCCAGTTGAGTCGGGTCCCTCTAGATCAGACCCTCCCCCCAATACCCAGAGTGAACCCCGTCATGAACCTCCCAGAAATGCCTGGAGCCGCGGCGCTCCCTCCTTCACCTCCGGCGCACAATACTCAGGGCAGGCATTTAAGAGGAGGAACGTGGTGTGCTTTAAAAACAGAGGCGCAAAGGAAGATCTCCCGGATAGGAGGTTTGTGGTGCGGGATCTCCTGTGCCGCCAGATGGGGTTCTCCCCAGATGATATCCTGGCGGCCATCAACCTTCCAGACAGATAGGGCTATGATGTCAGCTTTAAGCTCATGTCCAGTCTGGATAGGTTCTGGGACAAACTCCCCCGGTTCAGGGACACTGATGGTTGGAGCAAGTTCGTGTTTGTCCCCATATCCAGGCCAGGTACCGTGGTGGTCAATATAATATTCTGGAACGAGTCAGTTCCCCCCCAGGATGTTCTAGTGTGGCTCAGGCGCCATTGTGATCTGGTGTCTGACCTCACTAAGAACAGAGACGCCGACGGCATCTGGACTGGTGGGTGGAAGGTTTTGGTAAAACTGAGACAGTTCAATAATATCACCCTGCACCTCCCCAACTCCTTCTTTATAGGGAGAGAGAAAGGTGTCTGCTTCTATCCCGGGCAACCAAGAAAGTGCTTCAAGTGTGGAAAGATCGGGCACGTGGCCAATATATGCACAGTGATAAAGTTTAACCTGTGTGGGAGGTCGGCCATCTCAGTGCCACCTGTGAGAGGGTGAAATGTATCCTCTGTGGAGAGATGGGCCACCCGCACAAGGATTGCCCGGAGGCCTGGCACAACATCGCCAGGGACTTCTCTGATGATGAGATGGTGCAGGAGGCAGACGCCTTAGAGGAGGAGGCCTTGGTGTCAGGGCAAATTTTGACCAGACGGGAGGTACGGGGGTCAGGTGATGCTATACCAGCACCTCAGATGTTGGATAGTGCTCAGGGGAGTTTGGGGGTGGTAACTCAGGAGCAGCCTCAGGCAGCCACCTCTGTAGCACCTGGTGAATATGAGGAGGTTAAAAAAAAACAAGAGAAAGAAAAAAGATAAATCCTCCCGTAAACCAGAGGAAGAAAGCAACTTAGGTCCAAAAACCAGGAAAAAGTCCAGTGGTGATCGGGGTTATGGTCCTATCTAACAGATATGATGTTCTGTCTTCTGAGTCAGAAGGTGATTATGAGTTACAGCGCATTGATAATGAGTGTGAGGTGGACATAGGAGACCCCCCAACTAAGAAGAAGCCCCCTCCTGTAGAGGCTGCTGAGGAGTCAGACATGGAGACTGGTGGTGTACAGGGAGACCCTGACTCTGTCATATGATGATGGGGGTCGCTGCTCTGCTCTTTATCATTGTAATGGCTGGGTTCTCTCTAAAAGTTGCTTCTAGCAACGTCAACAGCATTAAAGTAAGAAGGACCAGACACGCTGTATATAACCACCTAAGATATCTGGACGCTGATGTCATCTTCCTGCAGGAGACCCTTTGACCACCTTAGGGCATCTCCGTGAGGCTGAGCGTGAGTGGCGGTCTGGTCCTTCTTACTGGTCACTGGCTGTGGAGCCGTACGCCGGGGTCGCCATACTGTTTAACACCACAGACGTGACGGTGCACAGGCTGACGGAGGTCGCTATGGGGAGGTGCCTGGTGCTAGAGGTGACCATCCATGGTAGGCGGCTCCGGCTGATCAACATCTATGGCCCACAGACAGTGACTGAGAGAATCCAGCTGTTCAACGAGGTAAAACAATATCTTTTTACCTCGATCCCTGTAATATTGGCGGGTGACTTTAATGTTACTTTGACATCGGGTGACAGGTCCTCGGGCAGAGCAGTGGTCAGAGACTCCAAAGTCCTACAGAACATTGTATCACAGGCCCATTTATGTGATGTGTTCACCCTGGATGGGAGAAAACCTAAATACACCTACACATGTGCTGACAGGAACAGTAGGATTGACATGGCGTTTGTAAGTCCCTCAGTGACTGTTAGTGGGATGAGCGAGAGAGTCGTCCCATATTCTGACCATCTTGTCTTATTGTTTCACCTAGGCGCCACTAACCGCTCTGATATTGGTTGGGGGCTATGGAGGCTTAATTCCAGCATTCTGGATGATGTCTGTGTCCAGAATTGTATCCACTCCCTTTTTCAGGACCAGCTCCAGAGAGTAGACTTCTATGACAACATATCTGACTGGTGGGAGAACGTCAAGGAGGAGATCAGGTCCCTCTTGAAGAGACTGTCAGTGAAGAAGGGTAAGAGTAAGTACAGCCAGTATCTCAAGCAGCGGAAAGAATTGGAGTCACTGTATTCGGCGGGAGGGGGGGACAAACAAAAGATTGACCGACTGAAGTCTGAGATAAAGCAGTATCAGTACAGCCGCTACACGTCCCTGGTAATAGAAAGAGATTACGGAAAACTGGGCGTTCCTGATCCGTATGAAAATTGCCGGGAACGTGTGGCCAAGAAATCGATCACAGGTCTCACTGACTCCCTGGGAGTTTTGCAGGAATCTCGGGAGGGTATCCTGGGGGTGGTGAGATCGTACTATGCTGAGTTATTTCAGAAGAAGGTTTTGGATAAAGAGAAAATGGCTCAATTCTTGGATGCAACTCCAGGCCCTGACACTAGGAATTTGGACTTTTCACCTTTGACAGCAGGAATAACAGAGGAGTAGTGATGAGCGAGTATACTCGTCCGAGCTTGATGCTCGGTCGAGTATTAGCATACTCGGACCGGCTCGTTGCTCGGACGAGTATTTGCCCTGCTCGATAACGAGCATTTAATTAAAAAAAAAGAAGTGAAATCTAGAAGTAAGGAACTGGCTAGGAGTTGAGATAAACAGGGGGGAATAAAGAAAGAGATATACTCATACACAATGTATTAGAAAAGAGAAGGGGCAAGGATTCAGGCAAATGTAGAGATATACTCACGGTCCAGCTAGGTGGCTGTAGTGTGCTGCCTGGAGGATAGAAAGAATGGGCCGCCAGCTGTCTGCCCTCTGCCTTATATGAGGAGGAAATTTATTTATTTTTATTTTTTTCCTCAATATCCCTTCTTTATTAGGATGATTAGGACCAATGCAGGGATATAATTAGGATACACACAAGGATAAGAGGATAGATAAATAAAATACTTAGATTAGTAAAATAATTAGATTATAGGTAGTGATGAGCGAGTATACTCGTCCGAGCTTGATGCTCGGTCGAGTATTAGCATACTCGGACCGGCTTGTTGCTCGGACGAGTATTTGCCCTGCTCGATAACGAGCATTTAATTAAAAAAAAAGAAGTGAAGAACAATAAAAAAATACAATTAAAACATTTAATTTAATTGTTTAATTGAAGAAAACAGTGAAATAACACAGTGCAGAATAGATTGCAGATGTTCGGGAACATCTGCGATCTGTTCCGGAGACACGCGTGCAGAACGGTGTTCTCCGCAATAGTATTTGAAGAACAATATGTGTGAAGAACACATTGCAGATGTTTGGCAACATCTGCAAGTTGTTCTCAGAATATAACTACTATAATACTGCCTCCTATGTACAAGAATATAACTACTATAATACTGCCCCCTTGCTGGGAGGTTGTGTTAGAGCTGAGCTCCTGAGTCTCCTGATGTCTGGAGCGAGCCCAGGGCGGGGCCACCCTGGGTGGGGAGATTCCCCAAGCGAGGCCCAGGCTTCCAGGCCTACAACGGGAGTGAACTCCCAAACAATTCTAAAGATGGATGCAAATCCAAAAGTTATCAGTAAGCAAGAGAATCAATTGAATTGCAGTAATTTGGAGAATGTTGAAGTGAAGAAAGTGAGTGCAGCAAGCAGAGAAGGAAGTTCCTCACCAGCCCAGCATGGAGGAGCACAGGTGAAGCAGAAGATCGTCAGACCAGCAGCAGGTGCACAGCCCCCCACTCCTGCACCCAGGCAGAGGAGAACATCCATAGAGAAACAAACCCTGCAAGAAAACCTGCAGCAGAGAGATGTGGTGACCAGCATGGCCGCTCCAGGCCGCACCAGATCTGCTGTGAAGCCACAATATGTCCCTGCAAAGGCCGGTGCAAGCAGCAAGCCTGGAGATGTGACACACAAGGAGACAGGTGGATGCACTCAGCCTGGAGGACTACAGCGACCAGCACGGCAGGTGAAGGAGACCACCTGAGCGCCTGAGCTGCAGATGGCGGAGGAGATCCCGGCACTGGTAAGGAGGATGGGGGAGCTGAGTCACCACAAGCAGATGCTGCAAATGCAAATAGACTGCATGTACTCACTAAAAACTGCGCACCCTGAGAGTAGCGCCATGTATGACTCTAAGCTGCACTCACTGAGCAAAGAGCTGGCGGTGGTGGTGGGAGAGATGGACTGTGTCCTGGAGAAGATGGGGCCGCTATCTGAGTCTTATAGGAACAAGGAACGCTTTGCCAGACAGAACATTGCATCTATGTCCAGACCCTCTGACGCTGCGTCAGTGTCCAGCATGTCCCCTGATGAGAGAGGAACACGTCCCATACTGCAGGCCCCAAGTTTTGTGTTTCATGAGGGCGAGAAGGGAAAACAGCAGCTGCCAAGATCTGCAGCCGTCCATCAGCAGGAGCATGCACAGGCACCACATGTCCCAGGAGGCACTACACCGCAGCAGGGGCATGCACAGGCACAGGCACCACAAGTCCCAGGAGGCACTGCACCACAGCAGGACAGTGGACATGCACCTATGTGTCCGGGTGATGTGGTGATCCAGGACTGTTCTACTGCTGGAGCAGACACTGAGGACACTGGGGGTCATCATGATGTTCCTGAGGGGTCAGGGGATGGAGGGGACCCTCAATCTGTATGTGATGTGCAGTCACCTGAGGATAACATAGAGGTGGATGGGGTAAAGGGGGTTGTACAGGACAATGTAAGTGACTTCCCCCCTATAACATCGAGCCCCCCAGTTGAGTCGGGTCCCTCTAGATCAGACCCTCCCCCCAATACCCAGAGTGAACCCCGTCATGAACCTCCCAGAAATGCCTGGAGCCGCGGCGCTCCCTCCTTCACCTCCGGCGCACAATTCTCAGGGCAGGCATTTAAGAGGAGGAACGTGGTGCGCTTTAAAAACAGAGGCGCAAAGGAAGATCTCCCGGATAGGAGGTTTGTGGTGCGGGATCTCCTGTGCAGCCAGATGGGGTTCACGCCTGATGACATCCTGGCAGTCATCAACCTTCCAGACAGACAGGGCTATGATGTCAGCTTTAAGCTTATGTCCAGTCTGGACAGGTTTTGGGACAAACTCCCCCGGTTCAGGGACACTGATGGTTGGAGCAAGTTCGTGTTTGTCCCCATATCCAGGCCAGGTACCGTGGTGGTCAATATAATATTCTGGAACGAGTCAGTTCCCCCTCAGGATATTCTGGTGTGACTCAGGCGCCATTGTGATCTGGTGTCTGACCTCACTAAGAACAGAGACGCCGACGGCATCTTGACTGGGGGGTGGAAGGTTCTGGTAAAACTGAGACAGTTCAATAATATCACCCTACACCTCCCCAACTCCTTCTTTATAGGGAGAGAGAAAGGTGTCTGCTTTTATCCCGGGCAACCAAGAAAGTGCTTCAAGTGTGGAAAGATCGGGCACGTGGCCAATATATGCACAGTGATAAAGTGTAACCTTTGTGGGGAGGTCGGTCATCTCAGTGCCACCTGTGAGAGGGTGAAATGTAACCTCTGCGGAGAGATGGGCCACCCACACAAGGATTGCCCGGAGGCCTGGCATAACATCGCCAGGGACTTCTCTGATGATGAGATGGTGCAGGAGGCAGACGCCTTAGAGGAGGAGACCATGCTGTCAGGACAAATTTTGACCAGGCGGGAGGTACAACAGGAGTCAGGTGATACTGCGCCAGAACCTCAGATGTCGGATGGTGCTCAGGGGAGTATGGGGGTGGTAATTCAGGAGCAGCCTCAGGCAGCCACCTCTGTAGCACCTGGTGAATATGAGGAGGTTAAAAAAAACAAGAGAAAGAAAAAAGATAAATCCTCCCGTAAACCAGAGGAAGAAAGCAACTTAGGTCCAAAAACCAGGAAAAAGTCCAGTGGTGATGCCGGGGTTATGGTCCTATCTAACAGATATGATGTTCTGTCTGAGTCAGAAGGTGATTATGAGCGCGAGTTACAGCGCATTGAAAATGAGTGTGAGGTGGACACAGGAGACCCCCCAACTAAGAAGAAGCCCCCTCCTGTAGAGGCTGCTGAGGAGTCAGACATGGAGACTGGTGGTGTACAGGGAGACTCTGACTCTGACATATGATGATGGGGGTCGCTGCTCTGCTCTTTATCATTGTAATGGCTGGGTTCTCTAAAAGTTGCTTCTAGCAACGTCAACAGCATTAAAGTAAGAAGGACCAGACACGCCGTGTATGACCACCTGAGATATCTGGAAGCTGATGTCATCTTCCTGCAGGAGACCCGTCTGACCACCTTGGGGCATCTCCGTGAGGCTGAGCGTGAGTGGCGGTCTGGTCCTTCTTACTGGTCACTGGCTGTGGAGCCGTACGCCGGGGTCGCTATACTGTTTAACACCACAGATGTAACGGTGCACAGGCTGACGGAGGGCGCTATGGGGAGGTGCCTGGTGCTAGAAGTGACCATCCATGGTAGGCGGCTCCGGCTGATCAACATCTATGGCCCACAGACAGTGACTGAGAGAATCCAGCTGATCAACGAGGTAAAACAATATCTTTTTACCTCAATCCCTGTAGTAATGGCGGGCGACTTTAATGTTACTTTGACATCGGGTGACAGGTCCTCGGGCAGAGCAGTGGTCAGAGACTCCAAAGTCCTACAGAACATCGTATCACAGGCCCATTTATGTGATGTGTTCACCCTGGACGGGAGGAAACCTAATTACACCTACACATGTGCTGACAGGAACAGTAGGATTGACATGGCGTTTGTAAGTCCCTCAGAGACTGTAAGTGGGATGAGCGAGAGAGTTGTCCCATATTCTGACCATCTTGTCTTATTGTTTCACCTAGGCGCCACTAACCGCTCTGATATTGGTTGGGGGCTATGGAGGCTTAATTCCAGCATTCTGGATGATGTATATGTCCAGAATTGTATGACAACATATCTGACTGGTGGGAGAACGTCAAGGAGGAGATCCGGTCCCTCTTAAAGAGACTGTCAGTGAAGAAGGGTAAGAGTAAGTACAGCCAGTATCTCAAGCTGCGGAAAGAATTGGAGTCACTGTATTCGGTGGGAGGGGGGGACAAACATAAAATTGACCGACTGAAATCTGAGATAAAGCAGTATCAGTACAGCCGCTACACGTCCCTGGTAATAGAAAGAGATTACGGAAAACTGGGCGTTCCTGATCCGTATGAAAATTGCCGGGAACGTGTGGCCAAGAAATCGATCACAGGTCTCACTGACTCCCAGGGAGTTTTGCAGGAATCTCGGGAGGGTATCCTGGGGGTGGTGAGATCCTACTATGCTGAATTATTTCAGAAGAAGGTTTTGGATAAAGACAAAATGGCTCAATTCTTGGAGGCAACTCCAGGCCCTGACACTAGGAATTTGGACTTTTCACCTTTGACAGCAGGAATAACAGAGGAGGAGGTTAAAGAGGCCATTGATAAGTTACATCTGAAGAAGGCACCAGGTCCTGATGGGATAACAGCTGAATTCTATAAGAAGTTCAGAGACCTCTTAGCCCCGATCCTTGTGGATGTATTTACCAATTGTCTAGAGAATCACCTGATGCCTCCATCCATGAGAGTGTCCTCCCTTATTCTGCTGTCTAAAGGTAAGGAGCCTAGTGACATCAAGAACTGGAGGCCGATCGCCCTCTTGAATGTCGACAGGAAGATTCTGGCAAAAATTCTATTCTCTAGATTAGTCTGTTTGTCCCCGGCACTGTTGGCAGGCTCTCAGTACGGCACAATAAAAGGGCGGAACATCTCTGGAGCAGTCATCTCGATAAGGGAGATGTTTGAGAGATGTAAAGCTCTGAGGTGTGGGAGATATGTTGTAGGTCTGGACCAGGCTAAAGCCTTTGACAGGGTTGATCACGATTATCTATGGGCAACTTTGTCAAAGTACGGTATTCCGGGACAATTTATAGATTGGCTGAGAACTTTGTACAGAGAGGCGAAGAGCTTTCCTCTGATCAATGGTTGGCAGGGGGACACTTTCAGGGTAGAGGCGGGGGTGCGACAGGGCTGCCCCCTGAGTCCACTGCTGTATGTGTTTGCCATAGACTTGTTTCTGCGATCACTGCAGCGGTGTGATTTTCAGGGGGTGCCGGTCCCCCATTGCTTGCCTTTGAAGGTAGTCGCCTACGCGGATGATGTGACTGTGGTGATATCTGAACCTCGTGAGGTGGAGATGTTGTCTGCAGCCATCAGAAGTTACTCAGAGGCCTCCGGGTCTCTGGTCAACCTTGAGAAGAGTCAAGCTTTCTGGACATTGGATGCTGCTCCTGGCTTTGATCTGCCACAATTCGCCAAGGCCTCCACCCATATTAAGATCCTTGGGGTTAAATTCGGGAGGGAAGATAATGCCAAACTAAATTGGGAAGAGAAGTTGGAAACCGGAAATGTAAAGGTTCAGCGATGGAAGAACTGGAGGCTGACCTATAGAGAAAGGGTTACTCTGCTGAAGACTTACCTGGTCCCTGTCTTCCTCTACGTCTCTGTCGTCTTTCCTTTGCCAGAATCTTTCTCCGCTAGGCTCTTTAGCCTGTTCTTCCAGCTTTTATGGGGGAACAGGTTGAACCCAGTAAAAAGAGGGATCACCTACCTGCAGAGGAGAGAGGGTGGACTGGATATGTTAAATCCAAGGGTTTTCTTTGACTCCATGTTTCTGAAAGTCAATTTTGGTTGCCTGGACTCAAACAATGGTCTCCTGTGGGTAAGTAGTGTCAGGGACTGGATATTGCCTTCTGCAGAGTCTTGGGTGCGAGGCGGCAGTCTCAAGAGGGGCCGATGGACTCCTGGCCTCCTCCCCCAGTATCTGGAGTATGGTCTCAGGTGCATGAAAAAGTGGAGAATAGATAAGACATATCTGGAGAGTAAGACCAGGAAGGACCTCTATACCAGTGTCTGTAGATCATTCTATACATTACAGCCAGCTCTGAGGGACTGCACAACGGCCACCCTGCAGAAGAGTCTAAAGTTTCTGAATAGTCCTAGGCTTCCTGCAAAATTATTTGACATTGCCTGGTTGTCTCTGCATGGGAGGCTCTTTGTTAGGGGCAATTTAACATTCCTGAGCGTCCCTGACCGTATGTGCCCCTTAGGATGCCACCAAGAGGAGACCATGGAGCATTTTACCACCGAGTGCCCGGGAGGGAGGCGGATATGGCAGGAGGTGTCCCGCAGGCTTAGGATACCACGTCTGCAGTCTCTACGCTACCCAGAGATCATCTATGGGGTAACATCACATGTAGATGGCATCAACAGGAAGACCATGTACCTCATTATCACCACCATAAAGTATTACCACTGGCACAACAGGACCCGAGTCTCCATCCACAGCGAGACCTTCCAGCACATGACCGCAGTCACACTTATAATGTCTGAGCTCAGATGGATCAGATACATAGAGATTGGGAAAAAAGATGGGAATAGAAAGTTATGGAGGAATTTATGTCTGGACTAATGCATCGTGTAATTATGTTTAATCCTTTTCCCTTTAACCAATGATGGACATTTAAGTTACTTATTATACATTTATTTATTAATTTCAATGTATGATTTCTGTTAAATTCTGATTGGAATGTACTATGTATTTTGTATGTTTCTACTAATAAAAATTGCCCCCTATGTACAAGACTATAACTACTATAATACTGTCCCCTATATGCAAGAATATAACTACTATAATACTGCCCCCTATGTACAGGAATATAACTACTATAATACTGCCCCCTATGTACAAGAATATAACTACTATAATACTGCCCCCTATGTACAGGAATATAACTACTATACCCCGGCACTGTTGGCAGGCTCTCAGTACGGCACAGTAAAAGGGCGGAACATCTCTGGAGCAGTCCTCTCGATAAGAGAGATGTTTGAGAGATGTAAAGCTCTGAGGTGTGGGAGATATGTTGTAGGTCTGACAAGGCTAAAGCCTTTGACAGGGTTGATCACGATTATCTATGGGCCACTTTGTCAAAGTACGGTATTCCAGGACAATTTATAGATTGGCTGAGAACTTTGTACAGAGAGGCGAAGAGCTTTCCTCTGATCAATGGTTGGCAGGGGGACACTTTTGAAGTAGAGGCAGGGGTGCGACAGGGCTGCCCCCTGAGTCCACTGCTGTATGTGTTTGCCATAGACTTGTTTCTGCGATCACTGCAGCGGTGTGATTTTCAGGGGGTGCCAGTCCCCCATTGCTTGCCTTTGAAGGTAGTCGCCTACGCGGATGATGTGACTGTGGTGATATCTGAACCTCGTGAGGTGGAGATGTTATCTGCAGCCATCAGAAGTTACTCAGAGGCCTCCGGGTCTCTGGTCAACCTTGAGAAGAGTCAAGCTTTCTGGACATTGGATACTGCTCCTGGCTTTGATCTGCCACAGTTCGCCAAGGCCTCCACCCATATTAAAATCCTTGGGGTTAAATTTGGGAGGGAAGATAATGCCAAACTAAATTGGGAAGAGAAGTTGGAAGCCGGAAATGCAAAGGTTCAGCGATGGAAGAACTGGAGGCTGACCTATAGAGAAAGGGTTACTCTGATGAAGACTTACCTGGTCCCTGTCTTGCTCTACGTCTCTGTCGTCTTTCCTTTGCCAGAATCTTTCTCCGCTATGCTCTTTAGCCTGTTCTTTCAGCTTTTATGGGGGAACAGGTTGAACCCAGTAAAAAGAGGGATCACCTACCTGCAGAGGAGAGAGGGTGGGCTGGATATGTTAAATCCAAGGGTCTTCTTTGACTCCATGTTTCTGAAAGTTAATTTCGGTAGCCTGGACTCAAACAATGGTCTCCTGTGGGTAAGTAGTGTCAGGGACTGGATATTGCCTCTTGCAGAGTCTTGGGTGCGAGGCGGCAGTCTCAAGAGGGGCCGATGGACTCCTGGCTTCCTCCCCCAGTATCTGGAGTATGGTCTCAGGTGCATGAAAAAGTGGAGAATAGATAAGACATATCTGGAGAGTAAGACCAGAAAGGACCTCTATACCAGTGTCTGTAGATCATTCTATACATTACAGCCAGCTCTGAGGGACTGCACAACGGCCACCCTGCAGGAGAGTCTGAAGTTTCTGAATAGTCTGAGGCTTCCTGCAAAGTTTTTTGACATTGCCTGGTTGTCTCTGCATGGGAGGCTCTTTGTTAGGGGCAATTTAAAATTCCTGAGCGTCCCTGAACGTATGTGCCCCTTAGGATGGCACCAAGAGGAGACCATGGAGCATTTTACCACCGAGTGCCCAGGAGGGAGGCGGATATGGCAGGAGGTGTCCCGCAGGCTTAGGATACCACGTCTGCAGTCTCTAAGCTACCCAGATATCATCTATGGGGTAACATCACATGTAGATGGCATCAACAGGGAGACCATGTACCTCATTATCACCACCATAAAGTATTACCACTGGCACAACAGGACCCGAGTCTCCATCCACAGCGAGACTTTCCACCACATGGCCGCAGTCACACTCATCATGTCTGAGCTCAGGTGGATCCGATCCATAGAGATAGGGAAAAGAGATGGGAATAGGAAGTTATGGAGGAATTTATGTCTGGACTAATGCATCGTGTAATTATGTTTAATCCTTTTCCCTTTAACCAATGATGGACATTTAAGTTACTTATTATACATTTATTTATTAATTTCAATGTATGATTTCTGTTAAATTCTGATTGGAATGTACTATGTATTTTGTTTGTTTATACTAATAAAAATTGCACCCTATGTACAGGAATATAACTAGTATAATACTGCCCCCTATGTACAAGAATATAACTACTTTCCTTATCGTCCGTTTGGCAGCACATAGATGGTTTTGTTTCTCTAGGTACCAATCAGAAGAGAACAGGTTAATAAGCAATACAATTGACCATTTAATCATTGGCTCTATAAGGATGGAAGGGACTCACAGAAGTTTATTTTGTCCTTTGCCATCAAAAAGTTCTTGTCCAAACAGACAATTTGGCTTCAGTTTATTACTTGAACAAACAAAGAGGAACTCAAAGTCTGTGACCCTCCAGGCAATGTCAGAAGTTGATGGTCAGGGCCAAAACAAATCTTCTGGATTTCTCTGCTGTGCATATTCAGGATGTCAACAACTCAAGAGTGGACCTTCGACAGTCGATCTTTCCTTCTCCCAGCAGAATGGGAGTTGAATTATGATGTTTTTCTTCAAATTGTGATATCCAGATCTAGATGTGATGGCAGCATTGCAAAACGGAAAAAGTAAACATGTTCTGCTCTCTTGCTCGAGCAGGTCATCAGCTACCCATAAATGGCCTATAAATCAGTGGATCAAACTAGTCTATGGGGCTCATTTACTTACCCGGTCCTGTAGCAATCCAGTGGCATGTTCTCCGACGAGGATTCGGGTTCTGCCGGGATTCACTAAGGTCCGTGCGCCCGATGTCCAGCAGGTGTCGCTGCTGCCCCGAGGTCCGCCGGAGTTCACCTTCTTCTCCTCGGCGCATGTAAGTGCTGATCTTGTGACGCAATTTTTTTAAAAAAATACCACGGTTTTTCTGAATCCGTCAGGTTTTCCGATGGCCACGCCCCTGATTTCCATCGCATGCAAGCCGGCGCCAATGCGAAACAATCCGATCGCAAGCGCCAAAAACCCAGGGCAATTCAGGGACAAACGGCGCACAACGGTAATATTTGGGAAACCCGGCGATTCAGCCCCTTAGTAAATGAGCCCCTATGTCTTCCCGCCTTTTCTGCTAATTCTTCGGGTCCTATGGAAAATCTTGGAGGATATGCAGAAGCAATTGCAGTCATTCCCATTGGTTCTCTCTCATTCTGTCTATTCTGGAAGCTTCCATCTCGCCCGGATTCGCTAACTCAGAAGGGATTCCATCTTCCTCATGTTCCTCACTGTCAGAATCTGTCATTAACCCCTTGCTCTCTCCCAGGAAACCAGCAACAGTTTCTCTTTACAACAGAATCTGGAACCTCTTCAAGCGCTGGTGTTACTCCTCTTTTAGGACACTGGATTCTCTTCCTTCTCTTAAAATACAAACCATTAGACGTCCATTTTACAGCAATTAGCGCCCAGGTTTTCAAATAATCTTCTGATCAGATGAATCTTCAAAGGCATTTGAAACCATTTATCAAAGAACCAATTCCTTCATATGATCTGTCAATGGTTCTCCAGACCCTAGCCAGCCCTACTTTTCCACCTATGCATCTCTCAGGTTTGAAAAAGATTTCTTTAAAAACTCTCCTCAACTTTTAGTTGTAATCGCTTCAGCAAAAAGAGTGAAAGAGCTCCGAGCATTACCCTTTAAAGACCCTAACTTGCATATTTACCTGATTGTGCCGTCCTAGGGACTAATCCTAGCTTTGTCCCTACGGTTGCGTCTTTTTCCAATGTACATCAGATAATTTGTCTACCTACCTTCCTTTCAGATCCTATTGATAAGTGTCAAAAGTCTCTTCGTTCTTTGGCCATTGGAGATACAATAATTAAATATCTGGATGCCACCTTTAGGATTTCCGACTCCCTATTTGTCCAATTTCATGGCCCCAACAAAAGAATGAAGGCAAGTAAGGCCACATTGTCAAGATGCATCAAAGATGTCATCAGAGGTTGTTATGACCTCTCTGGTCAAGAAGCACCTATTCATGTGAAAGCACATTCCACTCGCTCTACTGTGGAGTCCTGGGCAGAATTTGGTCATGTGCCCGTTCAGCAGATTTGTAACGCTGCCACTTGGGCTTCACCTACAACCTATGTTAAACATTACAGACAGGACATCCAAGCATCAGGGGGTTCAGCCTTTGGCGAAATGGTGTTAGTCCCACCTACCGAACAGACGATAAAGAAAGTGGTAAATTGCTTACCTAAATTTTGAGTCTGGAGGCAGCGCAACTTTCCCGCCCTTTTATTGTTACATATTATACAGAGTGCTGTGGGTCTTTTTCCTACTTATAGAGGCAGTTAGCCATTGGTTAATTGGTTGATTCCATTGCTTATTTACCGTTTTTCTTCTGATTTGTACCTGGGGTACAAACCCATCTATGTGCTGCATCCGGACTCAAAGAAAATGAAATTTTGGTAGGCCAAATTCTACCTTAACACCGCCCCCTATGTACAAGAATTTACTATAAGTTTCACTTCTATGATATTTTTACAATCTAATCTCATTACAGTGAAGTATCCAGGGTGAAATCACATTGCAGGTCGCTGATTGCAGTAAGATATTACACTTGTGTTGACATGCCCAGTCCCCTTCATAACTCACTCACACAGCAAAATTTGATGGGAATTCATAATTTATTTTTCATAGTTTGGGGAAATTACTAGATCTTGGAGTGGAATTGCCCTTATTGCTAATGATGAAAGTGATTGTAGCACTTCCATAAAGGTACAAGTAATGCACGTGCCGTACATCAATCTTTTCCCTCGTAAGGTAAGTCATGTATCCAAAGCAAACAAGAGTGAAAGGCAGGTCATACACATGCACACCTCTGTAGTTATAACCTGTCACGCCTGAATATGGGAAAGAAATCTCACAAAGTAATGATGCCGGCCACTATATGGAGTAGATGAGAGGCAGGAAGAGTTCAATGCCCCACAAAAAGATCAGGCACCCGGCATGCCATAGTAAGGGGGTTAAATACTGATACATGCCCCACAATGTCTACTAATCAATTTTCTCTGACTCGCTGGATCTCCCCCCCCACCCCTCCATCACTAATGGGTAATGCCAATGTGAAGACAGCATTAACCTTATATTCAACTTCAAGGGTTGAAAGTGCATCTATTAATTACCGTGTCAGGGCTTCCATCTGTGAAGAACCACAAAATATTACACCATGTAAAGTTTTATGTGGCAAAAGTTAAATGATAAACATTACATTGAACCAATGGCTGATATATAGCATTGTGACTTATAAGCCAAGCACACTTACTTGTGGGTGGGTGCCCATGTATGTCAGGATATGCTTTTCTTTTAGCTTCTTATGCCCATGCTTTTACAAAAAAGTTTTAAGAATTATACATTTAAACAATTATTGACATCTATGGAGCCCGGAACCTCTCAGGCTCATTTACATAATTTTTCAACCTTTTTTTTTTGTAAAAAAGTATTAAAATAATTTTAGGAATATTAAACACATTTTCATCTCTACAATAGTAGGACTATGGTTAATTATATGTTTTAAATATTGTTCTTTACTGATGGCTAAAAGTAGTGATGAGCAGACCCGAACCACAATGTTTGGGTCCGGGTTTGCAGACTTCAGTAAAAAGTCTGGTGTTGGTACAACTCCCCTATCAGTAACACTCAGCACTGACCATGGGTGTTATCCTTTACTTGCCACATGCAAAGCCATTTTATCAATACGGGGAGCCAAAATTGTTGAGAAAATGGAGTCGTGCATTCCAGCACCCATCGTGGCTGTTATTGATGGGTGATCAGACCCTTTAAATGGATTGTCACTTGCAACTGGTGCAAGCAATGTTTGCAGGTGTTCGAATTTGAGTTGGGGTTCCGCTGAACCCACTACACCCAAATTCTGATGTGTCCACTTATAACTAGCCAATAGTTATTCCCTCTTGATATGATTTTTATCATATTCTTTATGATTATATTCTTTATTTCTGTGCCATAAAGTAAACCTAATGGACTTTGGAGTGTTTTCTCTTGGCCAATATCTCTCTCGTGGTTCCTTAGCTATTCCTCCTGACATTTGAGTTTACCCCAAATAATATAAGAATAGCATTGGTCATGTCTTTATTGCGTAGACTGTATACAAAAGGGTTCAGTACTGGAGTGATGGTGGCGTAGAGAATAGTGCACATCTGCTTGAGGATATCGGAGTACTTTGACGGTGGTATCATATAGACCGACATACCTGTTGTATAGTAGAGGGACAGGACAACCAGATGAGAGGAGCAGGTGGAGAAGGCTTTGCCTTTTCCATCTCTTGATTTAATCTGTAAAATGATACCGATAATTTTTATGTATGAAGTCAAACTACATACAAAGGTAACAAGGCCAAATAGAGGTAATTCTATGTATAGCACAAGGTAGAAGACCTCCACGCCAGCGCAAGCAATGGCAGCCACGGTGTATGCATCACAGTAGATTTGGTTGATGGTATTTAGCTGACAGAAAGACATTGATGAGGCTGGAAATGTAAGAACCGAACCACAATGTTTGGGTTCGGGTCTGCGGACTTCAGTCAGAAGTCCCCTATCAGTAACACCCAGCACTGACCATGGGTGTTATCCTTTACTTGCCACATGCAAAGCCATTTTATCATCACGGGGAGCCAAAATTGTCGAGAAAATTGAGTTGTGCATGCCAGCACCAATGTTACTGTTACTGTTGGGTGATCAGACCCTTTTAAGGGATTACGGGGGTCATTTACTAAGGGCCCGATTCGCGTTTTCCCAACATGTTACCCGAATATTTCCGATTTGTGCTGATTTTCCCTGAATTGCCCCGGGAATTTGGCGCACGCGATCGGTGTGTGGCGCATCGGCGCTGGCATGCATGCGACGGAAATCGGGGGCGTGGACGAACGAAAACCCGACGGATTCGGAAAAACCGCCACATTTTAAAAAAAAAAAGTGTCACGGGGCTCGCGCTTACCTTCACCAGGAATAGGCGGGTGTACTTCAGTGCATTCCAGCGGGTCTCGGGGAACTTCAGCACAGCAGTGCCACCTGGTGGGCGTCGGACGAACTACCTTAGTGAATCCCGGACGGACCCGAATCCACCGCAGAGAACGCGCCGCTGGATCGCGAATGGACCGGGTAAGTAAATCTGCCCCTATGACTTGCAACTGGTGTAAGCAATGTTTGCAGGTGTTCGAATTTGGGTTGGGGTTCCGCCGAACCCACTAGACCTGAATACCGATGGGTCCACTTATCACTAGCCAATAGTTATTCCCTCTTAATAGGATTTTTATAATATTGCTACTGTATTTCTGTGTCATAAAGTAAACCTAATGGACTTTGGAGTGTTTTCTCTTGGCCAATATCTCTCTCATGGTTCCTTAGCAATTCCTCCTGACTTTTGAGTTTACCCCAAATAATATAAGAATAGCATTTGTCATGTCTTTATTGCGTAGACTGTATACAAAAGGGTTCAGTACTGGAGTGATGGTGGCATAGAGAATAGTGCACATCTGCTTGAGGACATCGGAGTACTTTGATGGTGGTATCATATAGACCGACATACCTGTTGTATAGTAGAGGGATAGGACAACCAGATGAGAGGAGCAGGTGGAGAAGGCTTTGCCTTTTCCATCTCTTGATTTAATCTGTAAAATGATACCGATAATTTTTATGTATGAAGTCAAACTACATACAAAGGTAACAAGGCCAAATAGAGGTAATTCTATGTATAGCACAAGGTAGAAGACCTCCACGCCAGCGCAAGCAATGGCAGCCACGGTGTATGCATCACAGTAGATTTGGTTGATGGTATTCAACTGACAGAAAGACATTGACGAGGCTGGAAATGCAATAATCAAACCATTCGTAAAAGCAGTAGCCCACAGTCCGACCAGGAGCAGGACACAGACTCTAGTGCTCAAGACGCTGTGATAACTCAGTGGATTACAGATAGCAACGTATCGGTCATAGGCCATCAGAAGTAACATTGTGACCTCGGAACTGGCAGATACAACGTAAAAATACATCTGTGAAAAGCACTGCATAAAAGTTACAGTGTTACTCCTGTATAGGATGTCCAATATTTTCGGAATGAAGACCGTAATATAAAACATGTCAACGATAGACAAGTATCCTAAAAAAAACAAGCCTTTCTTTATACAGAACAATTCAATATAACAGTTGTCAGAATTGGAAAGGCTAAGACAAAAAACATGATTGGGCGATGATCATATTCAGAGATGGGCGAATCGATTCTAATAAAGTGGAATTCGTTTAGAAGCAGACGGCCATTTGTAATTATGTAATTTCACACTGCAAGTGCTGTCTCTAACGTCCAGCTGCTTGTAGCTGCAGGATTGCAGTCCAAGGTGTCCTTTTTGGGGACATTTCAATTCTTTTTTGTTGCTAAAGTTGATATCAAGAAATCTGTGTCAAATCCACATAGTTGATGGAGTGATTTTTTTGCAACGTCCAGGGTGTCAGTTTTTGGGGTTAAAATTCTTTTTTTGTTGCTAAAGTAGAATTCAAGAAATCCGTGTCAAATCCACATAGTTGGATTTGACACAGATAGTTATACTCTGACCTCCTGTTGCTGCTGACCCTCCACACTGTCATTGTGCCACACTGTGGCCTACCATGTTGCTACCACCACCAGAATTTGTCATTGTGCCACTCTCTGACCTCATGCTGCTGCCGCAACCTCCACACTCTGTCATTGTGCTACACTGTGGCCTACCATGTTGCTTCCAGCTCCAGAATTTGTCATTGTGCCACTCTCTGACCCCATGATGCTGCTGCCACCACCTCTACACTCTATCATTCTGTCACTCTGTGGCTTACCATGTTCCTGCCACCTCCATTATTTGTCATTGTGCCACTCTGCGGTCTACTCATGCTGCTGCCAACTGGCCGCTGTCTCCCTGGAACACCATGTGGTTTCCATAATGCTGTTTTCACCCTCCACTGCTCTATGCTGTTGCCAGTGTTTGGTTTTCCCCTTCATTTCCTCTGTCAAAAGGAATCAAAAGCTTCAGGATTGATAGCCAAAAGCAGGAGTGAATACAGAACACAGAGGACATTCAAATATCCCATTTACTGGTCATCTCTGTTTTGGATCCACTCCTGTTTGATTTTGGCTTTAGCAATACTGATTGATTATTGACCGATTGAAAGTGGACACTGATGGATCAACAGAAGGGCAAAATGATAAGCGACGTCAAGGAAAAATTACTGCCGACATCCTCTGCACTCTTTTGGGGGGGTTTCTATGGAATCATCTGATATCAGTGTAAAAAGAGGTCACTCTGTGATGTTATAGTGGGATCTCGGCCCTCAGCTCGGTCTTTTTGAGCTGGCACAGACCTTACCTTGTCAGGCTGCGTTCCCGCTTCGCTTATTTGGAACATATGAAGGAGGTCTCCCTGCTCAGCTGGACAGCGGGGACACCATGCATCAGGACGATATCCCATTTTGTACAGAAGCACTGTTTTATATACACGACTCAGTACAAACAATTGTGAGTGTCTGTAGGTCACATTTAAGGACATGGTGGGTACTGTCTCAAGCATGTCTCTCCATACCTCATAAGGATTCCATCAATGTCTGTAGCCCATTTATCCCATAGGTCAGTGATGGCGAACCTTTTAGCGGCCGAGTGCCCAAACTGCAACCCAAAACCCCCCTCATTTATTGCGAGGTGCCAACCAAAAATTAAAGCAGTAACTTATTTCTCCCTGTTCTTCAACAATGTTCGATCATATTGGCCTCATGAGGACAAGATGGAAAATTTGCATTATTGTAGCTTCTTGCCAGTGTCCCTCTGTACACAGAGAATTGTGGGGGCAGCAGAAGGTCTTCCAAAGATAATTCGGGCCCTGTCTACTCATTCTCCCTCTTCCTACATACCCAAGTAGTGAAGTATCACTTTAATATATGACTGAAAAGCAGCATCTTTTAAGTTACTTGGAACTGGAGGAAGATTCTTTGAGTCCTGTCTGTTGGGGTTGGGTGATGGCCTGGGTGCCCACAGAAAGGGCTCTGAGTGCCGCCTCTGGCACCCGTGCCATAGGTTCGCCACCACTGCCATAGGTCATCCACAGAGGCAGGAATTAAAAAGTAAAAAACTTGACAATAAAGGAGATCAAACCAGTAGCAGGACCCACCAATTCCATAATGTCAGAGAAGATTGCAGCATGTCTCAAGTGCAAGTATTTGAAAAAACTGTTTTTGCGGAAGCCCAAAGTCAGACTGCGCCTGCTGAATAGAGTTTAGAACCATCCCCTGATATAGAGGAGCAATGCGAATCCCAAGGCCTGGATTGCCCCTGATTGGGGTATTTTTTGTGATCTCTTTTGTTTTGCCAATTATGGCAGTTCCACCAGTTCAAATGCATCAGATGCAATGTGGGCCAATGACCAGGGTATGTGCCTCTAGTAAGGAAAGCAGCTGTCCAGAAGATGCCTCAATAAATGACTAGTAGAGTCTGTTGTAAAAGCAACCTACCAGCAACCTTCCAGCACTACACAAAAATAAGCCATCAGCAGCCACTTTGACAAAAAATGTCAAGCATTATGGCTCTTAGAAGGTGACATTGCAATTTTGATTTCATGAAACAAATAAAGGTCATTTTTTAATTACAACTATCAATTTGGTATTGCTGGATGCGCATTGACCCGAAGAAAAAAGTTTCTATGTTATTTAGGTTCCACGTATTGTATATTTCTATTAATAAATATACAGACATGTTATTCTATAGTAGACTCTGTGACTCGTCCCCTTATGTCCAGTGAGTGTCCATAGCGGCAGAGAGTTGTCCCAGTCTTTGCCTTTCAGTCATTTCCTACTACGTTCTTTGATAGAATGGTTCACGAGTGCCCGATTCTCCTGGTTGTCTTCTCTTATAAAGATCACTAGTGCATGAGTTCTGACTATAAGTGTCTTTACTCAGCTGGTAATGCACCCAAGGCTTAATGCCTGATCCCAATCTCTGAACCTACTTCATTTCAGCTGACCGCCCACCCAGGGAATGGCCGAGAATTGCCTCTTGTGTTCCTTCTAAAATTCTTCTTTCCCCGATCAGTTTCGGGACAGTAAAGAGGGTATAAAGTTGCACAGTTTCAGTTGACCATCAAAGTGCTAGTATCCAAAACTTGTTTCTTAAAATTCCCATCTCATTGCAAATCCTTAGTAAAAAAAAAAAGCTGCCTAGAACTTACCTTCAGATACTCAACTCATCTCACATGAACATTGTCAAACAAATCTGAAAGTTTTTCAACAATCAAATTACACAAACTAAAGATTTATTTGTAGACCTGTTTTCAAAAACGTAAAAGCTAAAAATCTGGTTAACTGCTACAAACAGCACCCAAAGCCATTGTACCTACTATTATTGTAAATAGAGCTCCATGTAAAAAACTTTAGATGTAAATGATCAAAATGACAAATTGTTTTAAAGTCTCTATAGATCAGGATGTCACTCAGGTCCACAATCTCCACAATAATGCCTGTCATTCTGTATTAATTTTAAAATTAGCTCTAGATGTATCCGGTGGGCCGTGTGGCTCGGGATCACCAATCCCCTAGCTTCTAGGATTAGTGACACCAGCTTCTAGGATTGGTGACGCTAGCTTCTAGGACTGGTGACGCCAGCTTCTAGGATTGGTGACCCTAGCTTCTAGGATTGGTGACGCCAGCTTCTAGGATTGGTGACCCTAGCTTCTAGGATTGGTGATGCCAGCTTCTAGGATTGGTGATGCCAGCTTCTAGGATTGGTGACCCAAGCTTCTAGGATTGGTGACCCTAGCTTCTAAGATTGGTGATCCCAGTTTTTAGGATTGGTGATGCCAACTTCAAGGATTGGTGACCCTAGCTTCTAGGATTGGCGATCCGAGTTTCTAGGATTGGTGACACCAGCATCTAGGATTGGTGACACCAGTTTCTAGGATTGTTGGTGTTGCAGGACTATCTTTATTTTTCTTGTTGTTATAAATATGTCTCTAATAGTACAGCATGGAGCCAGCAGGAGGAATAGCACTATATATCCTATCTATATAGTGCAGGCTGAATGCTGATTCTCTGAATGCTGAATCTCATTCTCATTTGGTGTATTGCTTCCCAAAAAAATTCGGAAGCAATTTATTTAAGTAAAAGATTTTTAAAAATTAAGAATGAACTAATTTGAAAACAAACACAAAGACAGATGTAAAGGCAAAGAAATAGCTTAACTATTAAAGAGACACAATAAGACTTGTATATGCTGTCAGGATCTGTCTTGTTCTATAACTGGTGGTGACCTCTATAATATTCGATGTTTCATCTCTGCAAGTTCATATTATACATGGAAAAAAATTCACTAGTTCTCAATGCAAAAGATGCAAACTAAACAGAACACGATAAGGTACATGTAATATGCACTTACCAGGGACACATCAGCCGGCAGGGGTATTACAGGCCATGAGATGCCGGGTGCTGAATTGTATCCTCCTCTTATATTATGTAAGAGCAGATAAGGCCACGTAATGAATCCCCTCACATCAAGGTCCCTCTGCTCCTCATTACTGTAACATTCTGCAAATTATTTTTATTATGTATTATTTATATAGAAATGTTACAGCTCAGAGATTTCTACCTTTTTTTCCCCTTATTTCTTTTTTAGACTTTTACAATGAGTTTTTAGAGCTTTGACTCTTTGCCTTCCAGTGTTTTCCTGTTGTTCCTTTACTAAATTAACTAAACTGATACAGTATTTTTTCTCTCTTTTTTCTCTTAATCAAATTTGGTAAATCTGACTTGTGTTATTATTAGAGATGAGCGAACATACTCGTCCGAGCTTGATGTTCGTTCGAGCATTAGCGTACTCGAAACTGCTCGTTGCTTGGACGAATACTTCGCCCGCTCGAGAAAATGGCAGCTCCCGCCGTTTTGCTTTTTGGCGGCCAGAAACAGAGCCAATCACAAGCCAGGAGACTCTGCACTCCACCCAGCATGACGTGGTACCCTTACACGTCGATAGCAGTGGTTGGCTGGCCAGATCAGGTGACCCTGGGATAGACTAGCCGCTGCCCGCGCTGCTCGGATCATTCTGTGTCTGGATGCCGCTAGGGAGAGAGCTGCTGCTGGTCAGGGAAAGCGTTATGGTGTTCTATTAGCTTACTGTTAGGCAGGAGACCTCAGAACTGGCACATATAAAGTAAAAATACATCTGTGTATAGCACTGCATGAAAGTTACAGTGTTACTCCTGCATAGGATGTCCAATAGTTTCGGAATGATGACTGTAATATAACACATGTCAACGATAGACAAGTTACAGACAAACAAATACATGGGAGTGTGGAGGTTGCCATTGACATATACCACAATAATGATGAGCGCGTTCATGAAAGCGCCGAGTAAAAAGATCAGAGAAAATACGCTTATCACTAAGCCTGTGTACTGAGACTTATAGAAAAATGGGGAGATCCTAAGGTCTTTTACTGATATGTTTTGATCCATTGCTAGATTTAACCTGTGATAATATACAAAAGTACACACAATATTTGGGAATATACTCAATGGAATATTTTCCTTAATATAGTAAACTGATCGGTGGAGGTCTCAGTGATGGAACACCCATGTATCACAAGAATATTGGTCTGTATGCACCGGCTGGCAATTGATTTCCTTGTCGCTTTTGGAGATATCCAAGTGCAGTTCTCTGCAATCTCCATCAGCGCCATATAGGTGAATTAAACAGCTAGCACATGCGTGACTGGCTGCTATCTTCATCTCAGGTTACAACAGGGGTACAATGGACCCTTGTTCTGATGTTCAATATGGGTCATATCACTGAGACCCCCACTGATCAATAAGTTAGCCCCTATTCTGTGGATAGGGGCTAACTTGTATGTCACTGGAAAACCCCTTTAAAGTCAATCAAGGTGCATAATATTGAGAACAAATTATTAGTACAGGTGAATATCAGAATCAATAGGGATCCAACTCTCATTAACCATCAGCCAAGGAGCTGTGGTATTGGGCAGAGCTCCCCTCACTCTTCCTCATTTACATGGCTACAAACGTGGCTTAGTACTATTGGTAAGTGCAGGCCTACAGAACAATGTCAGCAATAAAGCGCCTGCTGATCAATGGGGTTGTCACGAGATAGACGCCCACTGATCTTTTATCAATAACCTACAGTGGGTACGGAATGTATTCAGACCAATTACATTGTTTACTCTTTGTGTCATTGCAGCCAATTGGTAAAATCAAAAAAGTTATTTTTTTGCTCAGTAATGTGCCCTCTGCCCTCATTGTGACTGAAAACTGAAATGTAGATATTTTTGATAATTTATTAAACAAGAAAAACTGTAAAAAGAAAAATCAGTGTTGAGTAGAAGCAGCTTTGGAGCTGGTTCAGCCAGGAGTCTTCTTGGGAAGATGCTACAAGTTTTCACCCCTGGATTTGGGGATCCTCTGCCTCTTCATTGCAGATCATCTCCAGTTCCCTCAGGTTGGATGGTAAAAGATAGTGGAAGCCATTTTCAAGTCTCTCCAGAGATGCTCAGTTAGGTTTAGGTCCAGGCTCTGGCTTAGCTCGTCAGGAATGGTCATAGATATGTTTTGAAGCTTCTGCTTTGTTATTTTAGCTGTGTTCTTATGATCATTGTTGGAAGGTAAAACATCCTGGATATCTCTCTACTTGACCACATTAATCTTTCTTTCATTTGCAACTAGTGGTCCTGTCCCTGCCCCCATAGCATTATCCTACCAAAAAGTTCGATCTCCGTCTCCCAAGACCATAAAATATTATTTCTCATAGTCTGGCAGTCCTTCATAAGCTTTTTTGCAATCTGTATGCAGCTTTTACATGTCTGGCACTGCCGAGAGGCTTCTGTCAGCACAATTTGCCAAAAAGCCCCGACTGGTGGAGGCTGCAGTAATATTTGACTTTGGAGAACTTTCTCCCATCTCCCTACTGCACCTCTGTAGCTCAGCTACAGTAATATTGGTGTTCTACTTTACCTCTCTCACAAAGGCTCTTTTTCCATGATTGCATGGTTTGGCTGAACGGCTATGTGGAGGAAGAGTTGTGGTCATTGCAAACTTATTCCATTCAAGGATTATGAATGCCTCTGTGCTCTTAGGAATCTTGAGAGCTATCTAAATGTCTGTTTTTCTTCTGTCAAGACGGGAGCAGAGATTAATGAGCAAAAAAAAAACCTTTTATGATCTTACCAATTGGTTGAAGTGAAGCAGAGTTAAAAATTTAAAGGGGTCTGAAATCTTTATGTATCCACTGAATGCAATTCCTTCTTCCCACCATGCTGTGTATTGAACACACAGTAGGAATTTCCCTAGTGCTATTCCTTTTACATTTATGGTACTGTCATGGCAGTATAGGCAGCTTAGGAACTGAGCCCTTGTCATCAGCAAGAGGTACCATCTTTAGGGAGAAGCAAAACTGTTAAGAATCCAAAATCTCACTCCCACTGGTAACACCCGTAGCACAGGCAAAGCTGCCGGTGGCATTAAACTCTCTGCCCCAATTTTCCTGTGGATTGTTGCTGGCAGCTTTGTTGATGGTATTTAGAGAGTTAACGTTCGCTGTTGGTTCCACCTCCGATTGTAGGTGTTAATGTTGGGGGTGAAACAAATGCTGAAACTGAAATTCTGCCTGAGGTTTGGGTTCAGAGACCCAAACCTTACATTTTTCGGCATGGATCCTCACATTGCAGGTTCAGGACCGCTCTGTACAATTTGCTGTAGGTGCCCCAGATAGGAGTGACGCAAATTCTAGGCAATTAACTCCTTGAATTTCAGCATTTTTAGTATCTGAGGCATCTTACAGCTCTGTTACTATCTTAACATTGTGCGTGAAATGTTTTATTTCTGCAATAAATGAAACAAACTCTCAAATAGTTTGATCAATGGAAAGGTCACAATGCAAAACGAAAATCATTAACACAGAAAAATACTATAGAAAATCGCCAAAATTGTACTGACCTACACAAATTGTAACAAAAAATGCTGCAGCTGTTTTTCAATTATGTAAGTAAAAAAACATTGATATAATGTAGAAAAGAAATGTCCAATCCCTTCATTGCACAATTGTTACGGTCCGGATGAGAATCAAATTTAGCTTTTGAATAAGACTTTTTATTTTGCAAAGAATCAGTAGCAAAATATTGAGTATTAATGAATATAATTATTGTGGTTGATGAAGTTTAAAAAACTGCAAATGTTTTTCAAAAATTGATGATTTTTGTTATTAAGAATTAACAAAATATAAAGAAATTATAATAAATAATAAGAATATGTTTAAATAAATATCAGTCATTCAAATTTTTTTTAAGTCAGTTTGAAATTATTCGAATATAAGTAAATAAAATAACCTGCAATGATAGCGACGGCCCAGGCTATGGAGAGCCCTGGTGATAAAGGAAAAAGGGAGCCATATTTATACAGTGGGGATCATCCGGTGCCATGTGTAAGAGGTTTACCTATGGAAGATAATGTCACCAAGTCCCCAGTCTACGATGCAGCTGGGATTAGCAACGTTTATGTTTTTTAATTTTTCATGTTACCCAAAACAACCAAGTGCACAATGATCTCCCAAGGAATGAATACAAGTAAATGAATTAGTTATATGTACGGGAAAGTGATGCAATGAAAAATATGCCTAATCCTAAAAACCACAAGCCTTTATTTATACAGAACAACCAAAAATGTCAGTTGTCACCATTGGTAAGGCTGAAACTGAAAAAAATTATCGGGCCATGATTCTATTATGTCAAATATTTATTTTAACAGTAATAATGTAAGAATCTGAAATCAAAAAGTTTATCTCATTCTACAAAAATTAAACCAAATCCCCTCCCAAGTATTTTGTAGGGTACTTTTTAAATTCTTTTTAAAACAGTTTGTTTATCGTTATTTACAAATACAATACAAATACTTTACCAAACATTTAATATCAATATCAAAAAACATATATATATAATGGCAGCACTCCGACATTCAGTGTGAATAAAAGGGTACTAGTTTATTCCAGCATGTACTACCAAGCTACGATTCGACTTCTCAAGCCTGGAGCCTTTCTCAAGCTCCAGGCTTTAGGAGCCGAAACGTAACTTTGTACATGCTGGAATAAACAAGTACCCTTTTTTTTCACACAGAATGTCGGAGTGCTGCCATTTTCTTTTCTTATTTAGTTATTTAGTTACTCAGTTTTGGGTGTGGTACTTAGGCAAGAGAACATCAAAATGCCGGACTTGAAGCTGCAGGAGTTCTGAAAGCAAGACCAAGCATGGACACATCCATGGGGCACGAAGAAGTTCAATTGCAAAGTTATAGGGGCCAAATTTTCAGATAACAGATCACTAAATAAAGGACCTCATGTTTCTAGAAGACCTGTCAAAAGTCTTTACAGTATTCATAGAAATATCAAGGGGTAGTCCTTAACAAGGAATTCAAAAGGATTCACCTTGCATTCTCCCAGTACTACCACATTTTTTATAATTAGAGATGGGCGAATTTTCAACAAAATGCGATTCGACCCGAATTGAATCATGTTGAATCACGTTAGAAAACAGGTATTTCCTGGCTGAAGAGAGCCTGTAGGGTGTTGTAGAACGTTGTGTCATGCTAAAATATGCATAGCGAGCATGGTTAGGTCTTCAAGCAATGCTGTGTTTTAGTATGACACGCACATGACAGCCACCGCTCTTAGAATCGCTTCACTCTTCAATTTCATGGGCACTTACAGGGGCCAGGCGTACATTGGCACAGAAGCAGCAGTTTGACAACGTGGAGGAGAAAGTGACATCTCCTGATCAAGTTGTTGGTGTGGCTGGGCGGGAAGCACATTCACCCAGTGGGCTGTAAAGGACATGTACAGGCCCTGACCATAGTTACAGCTCCACACGTCCGCGCTGTTGTGCACCTTGCAAGAAACTGATAAGCTCAAGGACTGGCTCACCTGCTGTTGTACATATTGGTGAAGGGCTGGCACTGCCTTTTTGGAAAATTTATTTCAGCTTGGAACACTCCACCTCGGTTTGACACAAGTCATTAGTTCTCTGAAGGGTGCAGAGTCCACGACTTGGAAAGGGATAGACTGCAGTATCAACAACATCGACAAGAGCACAGTCAGCTTCTGCTCCTTGGGATGGCTGGACGCATAGAGTTGTCTCTTTGTAATTGCCTTGTTCAATGACTGCTGGCACCATGCATAGCAAGGAGCAGGAGCATCTGCACCGGGAGATGATGTCTCACTAAAGAGCCAGAGATTCACTAGGTGGAACATGTCCCTGCTCACTAGGGGGCACTCCGGCTCTTTAGGATTTCCTGTACCAGCGTTCCTGTACCATCCTGTGTACCAACATTGCAATCCTACTGTCATCCCAGGCTTGGACGGTTCCTTCTTGCTACCTTAGCTGCCACCATGAGCATACTACCAACCCTTGCGGTGGTCAAGAGGGTCCACAGACTCTTTTTTGTTTTGTTTTGTTGGCCTTAATTTAAGTTATATATTTAGTCCACATTTTATGGTATGGTCAGTGTTATATCCATGTGCATTTGAATATATGGGATTTGTTGTCCCAATGTGTATATTGCCATACGTAGAGAATCTTCAGTTTTTTTGGACAAGCCTACCATATATTTTTGTGTGTATCCTGCTCAAACACTCACCAAAGGATCAGCTGAAACTGGGTATGTGTATCTCGGCGTACTGCATATTCTATTGCGCATATACCAAGTCACCTGACTATACTCCGGGCATGGGATTCTGGGTGTAAGGGAGATCACATTATCATAACCATAGATGTGCCTGCACACACTGAACATATATGTCAATGACCCCATGTTGAGTAAGGTAAAACTAGTAAGGTTCCCTATTCCCTATTGTTTGGCACACGTTGGAATAATAATGATACTAGGTTCGCCCCCAGCTATGCCAACCTGTTCATGGGGGAATTCGAGGATAATTTCATTATCGGAAAACCCCAATAGAGTAAGTAAATCTTTTCTGCAAATTTCAACAAAGGCTTCCCGTACCACCCCTATAGGTGCTAGCACCAATCACGGTGCATGGGCATCCCACAAAATGTTGCACAGTCCTTAAAATGATATCAATGAAAACTGTATCAAAAGTTGCAAAAAAATTACACCATACACAGCTCTATACATCAAAGTATGAAAAAGTTATTAGCGCCAGAAGATGGCAAAATCAAAAAAGATATTTTTGTACAGGAGGTTTTAATTTTTGTAAATGTATGAAAACAATATTAAACATATACAAATTTGGTATCCCCATGATTGTACCAATCCAATGAATGAAGTAAACATTTCATTTGTGACGCACAGTTAAAGCTGTAAAATCCAAGCCCACAAGAAAATATCGCAAATGCGTTTTTTCACCATTTTTACTGCATTTGGAAATTTTTTCCTGCTTCCCAGTACAAGGCATGGAATATTAAATACCATCACTATGAAGTGCAATTTGTTACATAGAAAATAAGCCATCACAGAGCTCTTTGTGGAAAAATAAAAAAAGTTATAGATTTTTGAAGGTGGGGAGTGAAAAATGGAAGGGAAAAAACAAGAAAGGGCCAGGTGGCTAAGAGGTTAATGACTAAGAATTCTGAGTGTTCATGACATACAATATGGAACATGCATATATATTTTAATGCAAAAAAAATGAAATTAGAAATAAAATCTCTAAAAAAGATGTTACCCTCATATTGACCATAATTTTTTTACGACAGGCATTGTGGTTACACCTTCTAGTGTGACACGTTTTTTCACTGTTTGAAAAATCTAGAAAACATGACACAAAGGCAAGGAATAAAAACCATCCACTCTTTATAAAAAAAAAAATATACAATTTTGGTGCTTCCACAACAATTTATCTTATACAACTAACAGTTTTAAGAAGATGAAAATTAAGACCAAATGGTTGTTTTTTAACAATACATCAAATAACAAATCCCAGTGATCAAAAAGCTTTATGAACCCCAAAATTGTACACATGAAAACTACAGGTCTTAATGCAAAAACAAGCCCCCAGACAGCAACTTTGGCCAAAAATTATAGCTCTTTGAAATAAAAAAATGTTATGGATTTTTAAAGGAATGGAGAAATGTAAATGCGAAAACATGTGTATTGGCAGGATGGAGTAAAGGTAGAAAGAAACGCTGTGGGAAGGAGTTTATATGCCGCTGATTTATCACAAAAAAGGCCACAATAACATTTCTCGGTAGCTCATTAAAGCCAGGAAACTTTACAGCGATAATGAAACTGTTATTCTATAGCAGACTCTGTGACTTGTCTCCTCATGTCCAGTGAGTGTTTGTACCGGCAGAGAGTTGTCTCACTCTTTCGGTCACCAGTTTGCGATTCTCCTGCTAAGGCCACATTTTCTAAAAGAGATACTGGTATCTTCTAATGCTCCGACTCCATCTTTGGGTCCCTGGGATCTGCGTTGCAAACACCATGACGTCAGCCGCTTGTGTACACCGCAATTGTCCCACACTATGATGTCAGCAAGCAACTGACGTCATGGTGTGTGTGACGGCAGCGAATGGTGACCTGGAGTCAGAGCATCATAAAACAGAAGAGGACCTTCTTTTAATATAGGCTGGGCATATTTGGGGCAGGGGGTGCTGGCTATATACTAGGGGGCAGGGGCTGGTTATATACTAGGGGGCAAAGGCTGGCTATATACTAGGGGGCAGGGGCTGGCTATATACTATGTGGCTGCTGGCTATATACTGGGGGACAGAAGAGGACCTGTGGGGGGCGTCAGAAAGGTGAGTAGATGGTTTATCTTTATCAGTTCTGGTTCCAACGATCAGTACTTTTAGATCCTAAATTTTTATCTAGTTCTATTCTTATCTAATTATCTATTCATATCAATTGTATCTACTTTTAGATCCTAAATTCTCTTCTAGTGGAAAATCCTTAGAGACATATAAAGTTGGCTAGAACTTGCTTTCCTTCAGCTCCTCACCTGATCTGACATGAACATTGTTCAAAAATCTTGAATTTTTTCAAAATGAAAAGTAAACAAACTAAGGATTTATTTGTAAAAGCTAAAAATCTGGTTAACTGCTACAGACAGCACCCAAAGCTATTCTATTTATTATTTAAATAGAGCCCCATTTATAAAACTTTGGATGTGAATGAAGTGACAAATTATCTTAAAGTTTCTATAAATTTTGATGTTACTCCGGTCCACAATCTCAATCTTCTTGCATGTGGACGAGTGAATCCTTACCACTATCGTTCCATATTGACATAAGGTAATAAATGACCTCTTGATGTTACCTCTCACTACAATTGCAGTATTTTAGAGAGGGTACAAATGTTTTACTTGACCTTCAATGTAATAATCATGAGACAGATAATTAAATTGTCCTGCAAAATAATAATATATAGCAACGCAAAAGCCATTATACTGAGGGGTCATATAGTTAACAGAGATGAGTGGATGCAAACATTCAAGTTCAGATTCAGAATTCGGGTTTAGCCACCTGATCTGGATATATTGCCGGATTGGTGGCCGAACAGCCGATCCTGCAAATGGACATCCCTAGTGATAAGCCATGTCTATGATTGGCCGGGGGAACAATCTTGCACATGGACATCTTAGCAACTTGTCATAGCTATGATAGGCGATGGGGTCACCACCGACCAGTCATAGCCATGGCTAGTTGTTTGGGGCATGCATTTGCAGGACTGGCTGTTCTGCCACCAATTTGGTAATATGTCTGGATCAGGCCGCTGAAAGAGAATGCCAAACTCAAACTTGAAGTAATATCCACTCATCTCTAACAGTTAACAATAATAATTTTACAAACCCTCCTAAGGATCTCAGTAGAATCTAAAGAAGGTCTTTATTGCTTTCCGTACACTGTAAATCAAAGGATTTAACATGGGTGTAACAACAGCATATACCACAGTGATGACCTGCTCCGTGAGACTTTTGTGTTGAGATGCTGGAGTCAGGTAGACAGTTGCCGCAGTACAGTAATAGACGGTGACCACAGTTAGGTGATATATATTTAGGTGATTTTATATATATATAATATTAGATGTTTCCTCTCTGCGAGTTAATATTGTACATGCCTATGGTATCACCTGTCTATGGTGATGGTAGAACCTCCTCTCCTCTAGGTGTAGAGGATGCCCTCTGTCTATGATGATGGTAGAACCTCCTCTCCTCTAGGTGTAGTGGGTACCCCTGTCTATAGTGATGGTAGAACCTCCTCTCCTCTAGGTGTAGAGGATGCCCCTTGTCTATGGTGATGGTAGAACCTCCTCTCATCTAGGTGTAGAGGATACCCCTGTCTATGGTGATGGTAGAACCTTCTCTCTTCTAGGTGTAGAGGATGCCCCCTGTCTATGGTGATGGTAGAACCTCCTCTCCTCTAGGTGTAGAGGATGCCCTCTGTCTTTGATGATGGTAGAACCTCCTCTCCTCTAGGTGTAGTGGGTACCCCTGTCTATAGTGATGGTGGAACCTCCTTTCTTCTATGTGTAGAGGATGCCCCCTGTCTATGGTGATGGTAGAATCTCCTCTCCTCTAGGTGAAGAGGATGCCCCTGTCTATGATGATGGTAGAACCTACTCTCCTATAGGTGTAGTGGGTACCCCTGTCTATAGTGATGGTAGGACCTTCTCTCCTCTAGGTGTAGAGGATACCCCTTGTCTATGGTGATGGTAGAACCTCCTCTCCTATAGGTGTAGTGGGTACCCCTGTCTATAGTGATGGTAGGACCTTCTCTCCTCTAGGTGTAGAGGGTGCCTCCTGTCTATGGTGGTGATAGAATCCACTCTCCTCTAGGTGTAGTGGATGCCCCTGTTTATAGTGATGGTAGAACCTCCTTTCTTTTAGGTGTAGGGGATGCCCCCAGTCTATGGTGATGGTAGAACCTCCTCTCCTCTAGGTTTAGAGGATGCCCCCTGTCTATGGTAATGATAGAATCTCCACTCTTCTAGGAAAAGAGGATACCCCTGTCTATGGAAGAACTGCCACTCCGATAAGCATAGAGGATGCCCCTGTCTATGGTGATGATAGCCACCACATCTCTAGGTTGAGGAAAGGCCTAGGCTAGTTTTCCCTCTCTTTCTCAGAAGGCTGATATCCTGCTCGCAGTCTAGGAGCCCAAGATGTATGGCAGAGTATCCTGGTCTCAGCTTCTTCTTCTGGTTGCTTGGATACACTGGCAGTCTTCTCATTCAAGCTCTGTTTCTTAGCTGCAAGACCTGTTCCCTAACTGCAAACATGTTCCCTAACTGCAGACAGTAAGAACTGGGAGTATTCTCCTTGCATAATTTTTTACCAGGAGACGATTGATTACATTTCAGCATAAACACAATGACAAAGCATTTTCCTATAGACTTACATTAACTCCCCATAATATTCTTGGGTTCTAAAGTGTAAACAATTTTCCAGACAGCACCTGTCATTCTAAAGGTCTAGCTGTCTGCTTGTCTGGTAAATACATCTATTTTTCTTCAGCAAAACAATAAATTATAGCTTTGGAAAATGACTTACTTCTCGGAGCGATACACAGTCAGAAATGTCTCTCAATGTTCACTATCAAGCTCCTCAGTTACAGGACAATACAACAGCTTGCCCCAAGTCTGCCTGTGGTTGCGATATTTGCTGAACAGGTTTGTGACAACGTATTTGCATATTTTCCAGAACCCTAGCAATTAACTATTGGATTATGGAGTTGGTTCTGCCATGAATATTGCTGCACATCTCATAAAGTAAATCATCTTAATATCCTTTGTGTTGAGGTGACATATGGTAATAAATAATAATTTTACAAACACTCCTAAGGATCTCAACAACATCTCAAGAAGGTCTTTATTCTTTTTTCCAGTTCTTGGTTCCGTAGACTATAAATTAATGGATTGAGCATGGGTGTAACGACGGCATAAATCACAGTGATGACCTGCTCCGGGAGACTTGTATATGGAGATGCAGGAATAAAGTACACACTTGCCGCAGTACCGTAGTAGATAGTGACGACGGCTATGTGAGAGGAGCAGGTGGAGAAGGCTTTTTTTCTTCCTTCTCTGGATTTAATTCCTAAAATGATCTGAATAATTTTGACATAAGACATCAAGGTGCAGAGGAATAAACCCAACCCAATCGGCATGTCTACATAAATAGCTGTGTAAAAGGCGTCAGTAGAGGTCCAGGCAATCTTGGTCAATGCTTTGGCCTCACAGAAAAAATGGGAAATTTTATTTGAGTTGCAAAATGACATTTTCAGTGTAGGTAACGTCACGAAAAGAGAATTCAGACTTCCAAAAACCCAACTTCCAAAAATGAACAAAAAACATTTCTTGATGCTCAGTATCTGCTGATAGTGTAAGGGATGACATATGGCTGCGTATCGGTCATAGGCCATAGAAACCAATAGCATATTTTCTGTGCTTGGAGCCAAATAGAAGAAATACATCTGAGTAAGACATTGGGTGAAGGTTATTACGTTATTCCCAGATAATAACATGTGCAGGAGCTTCGGAACAGTAACATTGGTGAAATAAATATCCACGATGGACAAACTGGAGAGAAATATGTACAAGGGGGAATGTAAGTGGTGATTATAGCAAATGACTGTAATGATTGTGACATTTACTAGCAATCCTATTATATAGAGGGACAAAAACAAACTGAAAAGAGCCCATTTATGGTCTGTGCTGGTGGAGAAAGCTATGATACGGAACTCAGTGATAGGCGTCTGGTTCTCCATTTCTGAAAAATGAATAAGAAAGTTAAAGAGTCCAAAATGAGGGTTACAAAACGGTAATCCATAATCCATATTCAGGAGAAGAAATCCACGTAGGAGATCCTCTGAGATGGATATCCACATGGAAAAACAAATTATTTCTCCTCAAGCTTTTTTACACAGACCTTAGCTCTAATGGTGGATCTTCATATAGGCAGTATGGGTGGGCGCCAGGGGCCCACAGCTTCCCTGGGGCCTAACCATAACAGGGCCCTATATGAAGTTCGCTAGTTTGAAAGAAAAATTATATACTCACCTTCCGGCTTCTTCTCCCTGACCCTGCAGCTCCATCTTCTCCTCTTCCGGGCACCGCGCATACACTATGACGCGGCGGGGTCCTGGCTGCATGGCTGAAGAGAAGACGGAGCCATGTGGAGAAGAAGTCGGAGGTGAGTATAGCACAGGATGCAAGGTTGGTTAGGACGCTGGGGGGGGGCCTAGTCATGTAAACACCCTGCGGCCCATGGGACACTTAATCCGCCACTGCTTTGCTCTCAGATGTATCCTGTGTGAACCTGTGTTCAGGTACCTGCAGAAACAAGGTCTTCGTTTTTGGAGTCACCTCAACAAAGGTGATTCAGGTCTAGCAGGTTTGGCCGAACCTGGACTACAAGTCTTTGTTTGTGTACCGGGAAGTGAAACCGAACACCAGATGTAAACCCCTTTAAAATGGGTCCAATAGTTACCAATCGTGATCGGTACTGGTACTGATCGAGGATGTTATTCCTTACATTCCGTTGGAAAAACTGCAAGTAGCAATTTTTGCCTGGGATCTTGTCACTTTGCCCACGATCAGTGCCAGCATCGGTTGCGGGTGTTACAGATGAACAATTGGCCAAAAGGGCGGGACCCGAATATGGAGGTTCGGGTTTGCTCTACTCAAGGTTGTGGACACAAAGTAGGAGTATTTTGGAACCCTCATTGTGGAATTTTGCAGCAGAGAGGTACTTATTTATGTTCTGATTTTCGGTCACTTATTGGACCTACGAAATTTTCCTTTTCTGGCTCGGCCAGGATGTATCTGATATTGCTGACGTGGCATGGTAACTTTGGGCTGTTAACTATTTTCTACCAATTTTTGGTCTTAGTTTTAAGAAGTTTTCCGTATCCAAAAATCTGAATTTATACAGCAGCAAATATGCAATTTTTTTGAAAATTTTTTTGCTGGGCTCATTTACAATGCTTTATCCACATGAAATCTAACTATCTAATTATTCAAATTGTTTGTTCAATTTAAAGGGAACCTGTCATCAGAAACTGCCCTAATAAACTTCTACCGGTATGTTGTCTAGCAGCTTTACACCTTACAGACCATTTTTCTTTCATAGCCCAGTGTGGTTCCATTAACAAGAAAATCAACTTTGAAGTAAAATGTAAATCGGTTGTATAAAGTCAAGGAGGTGGAGGGTTTAAAGAAACCTACTAGTTAGAATGGTAGGGGTAAGCAGTAAGTACCGAGCACCATCTCAGGGTGAGCTGGTGCCGGTGCTTACTTTTGTTAGTGTTATTAACCGCTGTATCGCGGTTTTAACACTTTACTTACTGCTTACCCCTAGCATTCTAACTGGTAGGTTTCCTTTAACACTGAAGTCAGAAATTGAGGGATTATTGAAGAAGGATACTGGACTATATAAATGGTACTTATAATTTGAGACTTAATTTCTCAGTCCAGGTCTTGCTCCTTAGTCTCATTGACTTGGGGAGAGATGAGTGTAGGAAAAGGCTGATAGTTCATAAACTCCTCTTCTTGGCTAGATTGATCATTGCTAGGAAGTGGGGTAGCACAGAAATTCCATCTTATGGAGAATTTATGTTAGAGGTACAAAAATGTAAAAGTTATGAGAAACTCATTGCGGAAAGGGGCGGATTTATAGAAAAATGGAAGAGGGTTTGGTGTGTGGATATATGAGATATGATTGTTTTCAATTAAAATGTAACTTCTATTGGTTAAAAAAAAGAGAGAATTTTTTTTTTCTCTTCTGTTGATTTCTTCCTCGGCTCATAAGGGTCTGTCTCGACCAGCCCCATCCCCGCTGTAGGGTGGGAGGTGGAGAGGGTGGGAGGGTAGGGGGGTGGTATGGGTATTATATGTCTTGAAGTCACTATAGTTATATGTGCAATTATGTGTAACTTATATTGTATCTTTTGTATTTATATATATTCATATTGAGGTTTTGTATTGTACGTGTTAATTAGAATTTTCCAATAAAGTGTTAAAAAAAAGAAAAAAAAAACTGGTGCCATCTATAGGCCAGGTATTGCACACTTTTGTAGCGCTTTTAAAGGGCCAGTAAACCAATTTTTTTTGTCTTTGCAGAAAAAAAAGAAAAGAAAAAAAAACACTGAAGTCAAGCTCTCCCTATCTCTGAATACCTTCACCCATGAATGACATCATGCACCAGACTTAAAGGGGTGTTCCCGTTTCAGCAAATAAATGTTATTGTTTGAATAATGAAAAGTTATACAATTTTCCAATATACTTTCTGTATCAACTCTTCGCCGTTTTCTAGATCTCTGCTTGCTGTCCTGCGATAGAAAGCTTCATTGTTTATTTCCAGTGCACAGAAATCTGACCATGGTCACAGAGGTGCACAGCTCGTTATAACACACGACTTTGCATACTCTCTATTATACTAACGAGCCTGTGTGACCATGGTCAGATTTCTGTCCAATGGAAGTAAACAATGAAGCTTCCTATAGCTATAACATTAATTTGCCGAACTGGGAATATCCCTTTAAGGAGATCTGGTTAGCGATATCTATGGGTGCAAGACCATCAATTACACTAAAGGGAACATTCTGAGACAGGGAAAGCTTGACTTCAGTTTTAAACTCCCCGCCTCCTTCACTCTATACAACAAATTTACACTCACCTGAGCCATGAGAGAAATATGATCTGGAAGGTGTTGAGCTGCTTGTCAACATACTGGTAGTGGTTTATTAGGTATATTTCTGCTGACAGATTCCTTTTAATTATGTTTTCTAAGGATGAAATCGTAGATGTGTGAAGATACAGTAAGCTTACACCTATATGAACGCCTTAAAGGCTCTGCAGAGCACAGAATGAGTGCATGCACAAGGCCTATGTCAAGGTTTAGGAGACGGTCAATCACCATTGATGGTCAATCTTTCTACTCTTGACACCAGATTTTTAGTTTCCTAACATGCAGGAAAGAGTCAGGCAGATACAGTTTAAGGCTACATTTCCACGAACGTATGCCATGCTGGAGAGGAAGAGGGGTAACCCCAAAGGAAGAGCCGAGTGACCCATATCCTGCGTATATAGTATGGACTGGATAAAGATTTTCCTTAGCCACATTCAATTATTGTATTGCCAAGGACAAAAGTAAGTATACATTTATAGAATTCCATAATGAACACAATATTGAAAACATACACATGTACACACATACACATATACACACATACACATATACACAAATATGCAGCAAAGACTTACCGGCTATGGAGAGGGCTCGGCCCGCGAGCCCTCTCCATGCACCGGGACCCGGCGCGTGCCGTACTAGTACGGCGCGCGTCGGGAAGGGGTTAAAATAACTGTGCACATGATAGTCTTGTAGCAGGGTTATAAATCTTTAGACATGGATCTTGTCTGCACCCTATGCCACAAATAACTTAACTTATTTTGGCTGCTTCATTTTCTAATGAATAAAGCATCGGAGCATTTAGAATTTGCTAAGTATAATAGAAAAAAAATAACAAATATCACCACAGGATTTTTCCATCTGTATTAGCCCAATACTTCACATATAGTAATCAGGGCTGTATACTAAGTTTATATTTACACTTGGCAGATTTGTTCATGCCATAGGCACTAATGGATCACTGCCTATGGCTGTTATTTACACAGATTACAGATAAAACTCTTCTGTAGAGCATGTCCTAGTGAGAACAATTTTCTTTACAGATCACAATCTGTACAATAACTTATTGGACCCGCTCGGTGAGCACTGTAAAAACAAAACACGAAAACCTTGCCTAAAATGTAAATTTTTTATAAAATCTCTTCACAGAAATGTTCTATAAAGTGATCAAAACAGTGCGCCAAAATGGTAACACCGAAAAGGAAAAATCAACCCCTAAAAATAAGCCCTAAACCAGCTCTGTCAACCAAAAAGTTATGTATCCAAAAAGATGGCGATACAAAAATAAATAAATTAGTTATTCTTCAGTAAAAACTTAAAAATATATAAAAAACTATATAAATGAGGTATCACCGTAATCAAAGTCGTCTTTAAAATAAAGATAATATGTTATTTTTATGGTATGGTGTGTGCCCCACCAAAATACAAGAAGAATGGAAATCAAAATTTACGATTTTCTTTTCCTCCATATGTTCAAGAGTAATAAAATAATAAAATCTCATCAATAAGCTAATGACCAACTAAAATAAAATATTTGAAAAGTGCATCTAATATCACAGAAAATAACCCATTTTTGTCCAAATTGCCAAAAAAATAAAGATTGTGCAGCCGTTTACAAATCTGCTCTGAATGGCCCAGCTTCTCTTTGATGCCCTGGCGTCTGGCCAAACAGCAGATTACCACCACATATGGGGTATTATTATACTCGGTAGAAATAGGGTATCAAACTTTTTGGAGCAATTTTGGTATTTTATCAACTGAGAATTTGTACATTTTTTGAAAAACACATTCATTTAGCCAGAAAAATAAAAATTTCAAAATTGCACATGATTTTGTTTCATCCACTGTAAAACAATTAAAGGGTTAACAAACTTCATGAAAGTTGTTTTAGATAATTGAGGGGTGTAGTTTCTATAATGGGGTAATTTATGGGGATTAACTTTTATTCAGACCCTTTTAAAGTGACTTGAAATCTGAGCAGGTCCCTCAATAGTGTGATTTTATGTTTTTTATGAAAATGTGAAAAATTGCACCTAGAGTTCCTAAAGCTCCATAACATCTTACAAAAAGGAGAGGTTGCATAAAAAACCATGGAGACATAAAGCAGACATTCGGTTAATGTTATCAATAACGTTTTTTTTGCTTTTATGACAATGTAAATAGTAAAGTTGAGAATTTTTCAGAATTTTTTACCGGTATCCGTTTTTTTTAATAAATAAACACAAAACATACCAAATATATTTTTCAACTAACATGAAGTCCCAAGTGTCATGAGAAAACAGTTTCGAAACCACTTGGATATGTTAAAGCCTTCCGAAGTTATAACCACTCAGGCTATATTCACACTGCCGTTGCCCGCCCGTACCGTACCGGGCAACGGCAGTGTACGGGGAGAGGAGGAGGAGGTGAGCACAGCTCACCCCCGCCCCTCTCCATAGGAATAAATGGCGCACGGCGCCGTACTACGGATAAAGATAGGACACAGGTGCGGCACCGTACCGCTCCCGTAGGGCGCCGTGCGCCCATTGACGTCTATGGAGGACGTATATCGGCCGTATATACGTCGGCCGTATATACGTCCTCCATACGTCAGTGTGAATGTAGCCTTATAGTGACACATGGCAGATTTGAAAAAATGGGCTGTGCCAGGAAGATGAAAAGTGGCTTTGGCTGTAAGGGGATGGATGTGTCTATGTCTATTTAAAGGGGTTATACCACGAAACAATTGACTACAAAAAGCTGTCAAAGAGGTTAAAATATTTCAAAAATCTATTTGTAATGGTTACCTGGAAGTAAAGATACCTCTCTATGTGTTATTATGATGCGTGTTCAGCCTCTATTCTGCTCCACAGAGAAGACAGATGTGGGAGGGGCCAGGCACATGCACAGCACTGACAGCTGCATGTATTGCACAACTCAGTGCCACAGAGCGCTCAGCCTTCAGAGTCTCCTTCCACCTGCTGTGCTCAAATAGTCCCTGCATTTACTGATCAATAGAAGTCCAATAGAAATGTGTCACACGCCCCATGTAAAAGTGCCACCAAAAAAAGTTGGTGCAGTCTGTCAAAGCAGTGCAGGGGGCACCAGATTCATGAAGAACGTGCGCCAGAAATCCTGAATCTGGCGCCCTGCACATTACACAGGACACTGCACATAGTACACATGTACTATGTATTCTCACAGCATCATGGTCGGTCAGGTTGATATGCATGGCGGAAGTCTAGGGGAGGCAAACCCCACGTGTATCGTCACTCCAAAGTGCCACTTACCCCTGAGGAAGTCACGGAGTTTGCCGTCCCTGCATTTTTCTAGACCTCCGACATATTTACACTTTACTGTCCGCCTGACCTAACATGATGCTGTGAGAGAATACATTGTTTTGCTCTAATTGTTATGCATTGATTGTACAAAATTAGGGGCATTAACATGGATCTTCAGTTATTTTATGACTTTACTATAGAATTTATATTTTGTATGTTACTTGGGGCCGTTAATTGATCTCTTTCTGTGTATTTTGGAAGGAATTGCAAGTAAATCCCTAGATAGATAGATATGAGATAGATAGATAGATTAGGATCAGTGGATCCTCTGGACCACGGCGGGAGATGTAACTAGCCAACACACCGGAACCGGAGCCTAGCGGCACCTGGTATTCACCGAGAGCCCGCCGCAAAGCGGTGTTTGGACATGCTGCGGAGGATACCACTAGGTCGTTCCCAGGTGTGACTAGCCCACAGGTGGCAGCCGAGTTCGAGGTACCTTAGCGGATGACAATCTCGTAGACAGGTCCAGGCACAGGGTCAGGGCAGGCGGCAGAGATGCCAACGTCAGGTCCAAGTCCGGGGTCAGCAACAGGAGGTCCAGGCAGGTGGGAACGGGAACCACAGGCACACGGAACACAGCAACATGGAGGAACTCAGGTAACACAGGACACAGGAGCGGGAACACACAGGATACACGAACGAGGAATACACAGGAAGCAGGAATACACAGGAACGCAGGAATACACAGGAACGCAGGGAATAATCGCTTGTAAGCTTTCTCTAAGGCTATGAGGCACAAAGATCCGCAAGGGTAACAGGAAGAGGCAGGCTTATGAAGAATTGGGCAATATGGCAGCGCCAATTAATGGCGCGTGACCCTTTAAAATTTGGAGAAGGTGCCAGCGCGTGGCCTAGCAGTCGGGGACACGCGCGCAGCAGCGAGGGAGCGAGCCAGGAGCGGGGACGGGTGAGTTGCGCTGGCGGCGCGCTGGCGGGGGCAGGGCGCACGGGTGAGCTCGCGACCCGCGATGTGGGTCGCGGGACCACCGTGACAGTACCCCCCCCTTGGCTTCCCCCTCCTCTAGGCTGGAGGAAACCTCTGCAGAAGATACGATCCAATACGTTGTCCTCTGGCTCCCACGACCTTTCTTCAGGCCTGAACACCCTCCAGTCAACCAAGAAGAAACCGCTCCCCCTCACCGTCTTCATGTCCAAGATCTCTTTACCTCATAGGGTTGGTAGAGTCCGCCACCTGGAGTAGGAGGAGGATCTTGCTGGGAGAAAGCGATTCAAGATGACAGGCTTGAGCAGGGAGAATGTAAGGAGTTCGGGATGCGCATGGTGTGGAGGAAGGCGCAGCTTATAGGCCACAGGGTTAATACGCTTCACACCTCAAATGGACCCAGATAGCGAGGGCCAAGCTTGTAGCTGGGAATCTTCAACCGGACATATTTTGAAGACAGCCCACACTTTATCCCTGGGAGAAGATGGGAGGAGGCTGCGTTTTTTATCGGCCTGAGTCTTGGAGTGGGCAGAGGCCTGAAGCAGGGGCTGACGAGTTGTTCCCAAATAGCTTTAAGGTCCGTTACCAACTCTTCCACAGCGGAACATCAGCAGACACGGAGAGAGGTAGGGGTGGACGGGATGTCTTCCATATAGAACAAAGAAGGGTGATGCACCAGCAGACTCCGAATCCAGGGAGTTATATGAGAACTCTGCCCAAGGTAGCAAAGTGACCAGGTATCTGACGGGCAGAGACAAAGTGACGCAGGTAACAGCCCAAAGTTGGTTAACTCTTCAACCTGTCCATTAGACTGAGGATGGTACGCAGAAGAGAAGTCCAGTTTATCTGCAGTTGTATACACAGGGCTCGCCAGAAGCGGGAGGGACAAACTGGACCCTCGGTCGAGGACGATGGCAACAGAAGTCATGTAGGCGAAAGATGTGGGTGAAGAACTGGTGCAAGGTGTGGAGCAGACGGCAGGCTCGGCAGAGGAACAAAATGAGAATTTTGGAAAAGCGGTCGGTTACCACCCAGATAACGGTATTGCCAGATGATGGTGGCAGGTCGTAATAAAGTCCATAGCCACGTGAGACCACGGGCAGGTAGGCACGGGTAACGGCAACAGAGACAGCTGGTTTTTGTCGTGAGGGTATTATACCAGCACAAGAGGTACGGACCGCACAAAAATCCCGAACGTCCTTAACCAAATCAGGCCACCAATAGAAGGGAAATTAGGGCCACAGAGGCTGCACCCCAGGGTGCCAAGCCACACGAGAGGAATGTCCCCAGGTCAGGATCCTTTACGAGTCCAGGTCGCACATAAGTCTTGCGGGAGGGTAATTGCCGGAGGTCCACCGGCGTGCCAGCACAAGCTCTCAGGAGGAATGATGTATTGGGCACAGTCCTCCCCCATAACATCCGAAGCCGGACAAGGCGTCAGCCTTGATGTTTTTTCGCCCAGGGCGAAAATGGATTTGGAAGTCAAACACACGGGAAAAGAAGAGAGACACGGGCTGACGGGGTTCAACCGCGAGCCGACTGTAGGTATGGAGGTTCTTGTGGTCAGGTAGATGCTGACTGGAAATCGGCTCCCTCACACAACAGTACGCCACTCCTCCAAGGCAAGCTTGATGGCCAGAAGCTCACGATCTCCAATAGAATATTTTCTCTGCAGCGGAGAGAAAATTTTGGAGAAGAAAGCCGCAAGATAGAGTAGGCCCCTAGGCCTTTCTGAGTAAGGAGACCGCTCCAGCTCCTACGGAGGAGGCATCAACTCCACAAAAAATGGTGTTCTCGGTATCTGGTCTGGGTAAGGGCGACATGAGACAGAAGAAAAAAGCAGACTTAGTTCCGTGAAGGCCTGGTCAGACCTCTGGGGGCAGCACGGAGAATTGACACTTTCTTCGTTAGCGCCACCATAGGAGCTACCAGAGATCGAGAATGAGGAATGAATGTCTATTACTAATTGCGAAGCCCAGGAACTTTGAATAGCCCGTAGTCCCACTGGGGCGTGGCCACTGAAGAACCGCAGATAACTTGTCAGGAATCCATTTGCAAGCCTTTATCGGAAATAATTGTAGCCGAGGAATGGAAGGCTTTTTTCATGAAACAGGCACTTCTCCAGTTTGGCGTAGAGATGGTGGCCCTGAGGCGGCTAAGCACTTGCCGTACATGGGAATGGTGGGACTCGAGGTCAGCAGAATACCACAAGGATGTCATCCAGGTAAACCACCAACACAGCGGTACAAAAGTCCCTGAAGATATTGTTGACAAACTCTTGGAAAAACGGCTGGCGCAAAAAGGCAATAACTAAATATTCAAAATGCCCATCACGGGTGTTAAAGGCGGTCTTCCACTCGTCGCCCCTCTGATGCGGATAAGTTGTAGGCCCCACGAAGATCCAGCTTGTAAAGACTCTCGCACCCCGTAGGCGATCAAAACGGCTCCGTGATCAGCGGCCAGAGGATAGCGATTCTTAACGGTGACTTTGTTAAGACCGCGATAGTCAATACAGGGGCGGAGGAGAAGCCATATTCTTGGTGACAAAAAAGAAGACGGCCCTGCCGGAGAGGTGGATTTGCGAATGAAGCCTCTTTGCAGATTCCTGGACATTTGGGACATGGCGGCTGTTTCAGGTACCGAGAGCGGGTACACCCGACACCGAGGAGGAGAAAGGAGCCCGAAATCAGACCAAACTCGGATCAGAATGGGACAATCGAACAATTTGACATTCAGTTCGTGAGAAAAAACATTAAAGAGAACCCGTCATGCAAAATAACCCCCTAAACTAAATATATTTTCATAAACTGCCATTAGAGAGCATTGCCTCTATCCCTTCATTGTCCCTCTACATGCCTGTAACCTAAGCAATGAGGTCCTAAAGCCGTATGCAAATGACCTGTGAAATGTCCAATGAAGCATTAGCATATTCAAGCTGTCCACTCTATTCATGAGTGGGGGGCATAGCCACACCCCCAGTGCATGACTGACAGCCTGTATAATGATGTGAGGCTGTATAATGATGTGCTTCCTGGTGCTGGTGGCCATGCCCCCTGCAGCCTGTGTGTGCATGTGTGTGTGTTTAGGAGAGATACAGCAGCTCCAGGATGCAGCCATGTTACAGCGGAACATGTCAGATTCATGTGTAGCTGATGTCTGTGTCTCTGTGTATTAGGAGGATGCAGCAGACACACTAGCAATACTTTACTATACATTACACACAGACATGAGCAGGGGGAGGAGAGGGGAGGGGTAACAGGGGTGACATCACTGCCTCTGACCATGTGACAAGCCTCAAATCAGCCTCTAGATGATTTTACAATGAATAATGTATGAAATAACTAGATAAAGGCTGGGATGGGATCCTTGTGAGCTGCTCCAACAGGTAGTAGTGACAGGACAAGTGACACAGACCTGATCACAGGTGTCCTTTAACGGATGACAATCTCGTAGACAGGTCCAGGCACAGGGTCGGGGCAGGCGGCAGAGATGCAACGTCAGGTCCAAGTCCGGGGTCAGCAACAGGAGGTCCAGGCAGGTGGGAACGGGAACACCGGCTTTTGGAATACAGGTGCCAGGCGAGGAAGACGTCTAACACGGCTTTGGGGGTACTCGGAGCGTAGTTCCTCAGCACGCTCCTTAAACCGCATTGCTGATGCTGGGTAGCTAGCAGCTGTTGCAGCATGACGGTGACTTTCTCCAGCTGATTCCGTTGTGCAGCAATCTGCCGGGACTGGTGGATCACGATGGTAGGTTTAGGCACTAGCGGAATGGAGGGCACTTAAGTGAGGAGGTCTTCGCTGAGCTTCTTACACTGTTATGTATTTCCCTCTTTAAATAACAAACTTATTCAACTCTATATAATTCATCAATTCTACCTGACCCCGATACGGTTGCACAGGATGGGTCGTATACCCTCTCCCAGCTGCCACAGGTGTAATTTTGTGCCAGCCTAATTCTGGCACATTATCTGGGCTTGATTCCTTTCTGGAAGGCGTGATTGACACGCTATCTGATATAGTAGAGTCACCAATTGCCCTACCTGCCTGTTAGGATCAGTGGATCCTCTGGACCACCGCGGGAGATGTAACTAGCCAACACCCGGAACCGGAGCCTAGCGGCACCTGGTATTCACCAGAGCCCGCCGCAAAGCGGGTTGGACTTGCTGCGGCAGGATACCACTAGGTCGTTCCCAGGTGTGACTAGCCCACAGTGGCAGCCGAGGTCGAGGTACCTTAGCGGATGACAATCTCGTAGACAGGTCCAGGCACAGGGTCAGGGCAGGCGGCAGAGATGCAACGTCCGGGGTCAGCAACAGGAGGTCCAGGCAGGTGGGAACGGGAACACAGGCACACGGAACACAGCAACACGGAGGAACTCAGGTAACACGGCAACACAGGAATACGCAGGAATACACAGGAACGCAGGAATACTCGCTTAGTACACTATTTAGGTGTCCAGTATATTGCGCCAAACTCACGTCAAGAGAGACACTCACACCGTAATTTGTTCGGGGATGCATAGACAGATTGCTTCTGCTCTAAGTGTACTGAAGTGTCTGGCATGTGCTCCCAGGTTTCGACAAATACATATGATGTTATTCTGTTGAGGGAGGGAAGTTTCGAAGGAGCAGGATACCACAGATGATGGTTGGAGGAGCCGTACGATACTTGAATTAAAATATATGGTAACCTGAGGCGATGCTCAATGCACTGGGTGCTACGAATCCCGAATTTACATACTGAATAAAAGTTAATTTTGAAGCATTCATGTCCACAAGGTCTACTTATGAAGATGTGCCTGGATAGAACACACAGCTCATGTCATTACCTGGGGGCAGTGTCGGACTGGCCAACCAGAGCATCAGAGAATCCTCCGGTGGGCCCCAGGTTTTAACACTTTATAATGGGCCCCAAAGTTCTTCATTTGTAAGTTAATGGAGTAATCATTGAATATTATAATCTATTTCATATAGGATCATTCCGATATTATAGATTATTAGATCTTTTTCATGTTACATGATACATACCATGGTATTTTATGGTTGAAGGCTGTGCCCTCAAGATCACCACCACTGGTAGGCTCAACACATGCCAGTCCAACACTGCCTGGCGGGACCTGATCCTTATGTTAATCCTTCTTTTTCACACTAAAGAAATTCTATTAAAGAGACATTAAAAATGAATTTCAAGAATTCCATCTAAATTTCCCCATGGGAACAGTTACACCTTCCAAAAAAAGTTTCCATTGCTGTCCTCAGTTCTTGATTTCGCAGACTGTATATTAAAGGGTTTAACATGGGTGTTACAATGGCATATACCACGGTGATGACCTCCTCCAGAAAGCCGCTATGTCGTGAGGATGGAATCAAGTAGACGCTCGCAGCGGTCCCACAGTACATAGTAAAGACCACAAGGTGCGAGGAGCAGGTGGAGAAGGCTTTCTTTCTTCCTTCTGTGGATTTAATACTCAAAATAACTCTTAGAATTTTGACATAAGAGATCAAAGTACAAAGGAATATGATCAATCCAATTGGCATCATTTCCACAATGATTGTTTTATAAAAGACATCCGTTCCGGCACAGGCAATCTTGGTCAATGCTTTGGTCTCACAGAAAAACTGGAAAATTTCATTTGAGTCACAAAATGTCATTTTTAATGTAGGTAAAGTGAGTAATAGAGCATTCAGACTTCCGATGACCCAACATCCAACAATGAACAGAGAACACTTCCAGATACTAAGTATCTGCTGATAGTGTAAGGGATGACATATGGCTGCGTATCGGTCATAGGCCATTGAGAGTAATATCAAATCTTCGGTGCTGCAGGCCAAGTAGAAGAAATACATCTGAATAAGACATTGTGTGAAGGTCACAGCGTTATTCCCTGATAATAACATGTGCAGGAGCTTCGGAACAGTAACACTGGTGAAATAAATATCCACAATGGACAAACTGGAGAGAAATATGTACAAGGGGGAATGTAAGTGGTGATAGGAATAAATGACGGTAACTGTGGTGAGATTCATCAGAACTCCTACTACGTAGAGGGAAAAAAATAAAGTAAAAAGAGCCCATTTATAATCTGCCCTGGTGGAGAAGGCCACAACACGGAACTCGGTGATAGGCGTCTGGTTCTCCATTCCTGAAAGATCAAGAGTAACATTGACAATTCTAAAGTTGGTCATTTGGTGAGAAAAAAAATGTAAAAAATAAACAAAGAAGGATGCCCACCTTTTTAATTATCCATCACATAAAAATCATATCAAACACAATCAAAAAGCTTTATAAACCCCAAGCGTGTAAAGATAAAAACTACAGGTACTTATGCAAAAAATAAGCCCTCACACAGTCACACTGACCAAAAATAATCAAATCCTATTGCTCCTAGAAGGTGACTATGCAAAAGGTCCCAACCAATGAATTTATTTATTTATTTATTTTTTAAAAACAACATGACATTTGTGTTTACTGTGCATAATTGGTTAATAAGAGTTCCTCAGCAGAATCTATGAAATCCAAAAAGTATTAAATGACACCACACAGCTATGAGGACAGAAAAATGAAACAGTTCTAGCTTGTAGAAGCCATTGACGTGAAAAAAAAAAGAAAAAGAAAAAAGAGAAATGGCCTTTAACGGTTATTAACATGACAAGAAGGTTATTGGGGGATTATGATTTTACTTATATATTTAGATTGTTATTGTTTATTATATGCACTAAATTATTATTGCCATTTATTAATGTTTTATTATTACTGTTATGTTTTTAATTAATGGAAATGATTTTTGTTTTAGCATTATTTTCATAGTTGATCATTACAAAAAGGGACTCAATTTCATAAAATTCTTTTGTGTGCGTGCACATTGTACTAACAGCAAATGACCACAGGAATAGGGATCTGTTTCACAGGGTTTCCAACTCGAATGTTTCATACAGTAATAGGATTTGAAAATGTGCATTCTTATTACGAACAAGATAGGTTCCAAAGGTTTGTTCTTAAGTTGAATTTGTATGTAAGTCGAAACTGTATATTTTATAATTGTAGATCCAGACAAAAACTTTTTTTTGCCCCAGGGACAATTGTAGTTTTAAAATGTTTTGCTGTAATGGGACCAAGGATTATCCATAAAACTTCATTACAGACACCTTAGAGCTGATCATTGCAGTCTGGGACTATAGTAACATCCAGAGAGGTCACCAGAGGTCACAGGGGGCAGAGGGGTCCGTCTTTGACTGCAGGTCGTCTGTAAGTCAGGTGTCCTTAAGTAGGGGACCGCCTATACTTTTAGGAAGGAGTAGAATTGTGAGAAGCCCAATTAAGAGGTGAGTTGGTCGTAGACGTAGTGGGTATCAAATATCATGCTCTATCCCATGGTTCATGTACTTACTGGAAAAAAAAAATTACAGAATTTTGTAACGTGCATCTGGGTACATGGTGTTATTATAGATGTCACAAAAAGGATGAGCTGCGGAGAAAACCAAATATCTGAACACATAAAACATATAATCTGTTACACATAGAATGAAGAGAATACTGATCCCGGTGTGTGATATATAAATCCCGGTGACACATCAGAGAGCCGGCACGTTGCGGGACATAAGATGCCGGAGTGCCGTATTTTATGCTCGTCTAGTATAATGTAGTGATCGGAGGCATCATGAGAGCAATTAAGGCCCCACAATGACTTCCCTAAAGTCCTCATTACAGTCATTTCCAAGGGTAGCCAGATTAGAGATTTTTTTATTTTAACATAATACTGGAGATTTCTACTTTTCATTTTACTAGTTTTAGAATATGTTTAGAGCTTTTATCTCTTGGTGTTTCTGCCCTTGTTTTTCCTATCTGTCCGATGTTCTCTTATGAAATAGATTCTTTTGATTGTTACTTGCAGATTCTTTGGCTTTTTAATTTTTTTTTATTAAGTAATCAATTTGATTTACTGATTATATTGAAGCCACTCCTACTGGATTATGTAAAACAATGTTTCGGCCGGACAAGGTCTTAGTTAGGGGATCTCAGTAGAAACAATGGCAATCAGTAAGCAGCTGTTTTAACATAATCAAGACTTTGTTTTATCTTTTCATTTATTTTTACAAACAGAAGTGAACAAATAAGGAAACAGTTGAATGTTCAAAATGACATATATCCCAAATATCATATTAAAATTCAAAAGAACTGAAAATAAACTATACTGCTTCCTCCTATAAAAAGTAAAAAAAAAGCAAAAAGGAGAAAATATTTTTTCTTCTTTCTTAAAATCCTTTCTCTTCTCTCTCTTTTCTCCTCTGAGCTATCTCCATCTACTCTTTTTCTTTAAAAAAAAAAATATATTTTTTTTTCATTTTAATAGAAGTAGCCTAAACCTTTGAGCCAATCCATGACTACTATTTATTTTTATATATTTTTATAGCCACCCGGATTGACGTGCGGTTTAGAGAGCATGCCGAGGAATTATGCCTAGAGCAAACCCCCATGTTCCGCACGACGATGTTCCCGCTGGCTCCTGCTTTTCAAAGACCACTCAGCCCCCAGAGTACCACCTGTAAGGAGCCAATGGAGGTTGGACAGTCTCAGACCTCTTCCCCGAGTGTATCATAAGGCGTCCCAGGGACACCTCTGCTTCTACTGTGCCAGTCCTGAACACTTCCTGGGGTCTTGTCTAATCCATATCCCCAACCTCCGGGAAAAGGCCAGCCACCTAGGGTTTCTTGGAGCGGCGTCCCTAGGTTGAGCAAACTTCTCCACGTTTGATGATATCACCGTGCTTCTCAGCATGGGGCACCGGCACCCAGATCCAGTTCTCGCCTTCTTGGACTGCATGTTCCGCGGGGAACTTCGTGGATTTCCGCCCTGGTCTCCCGGCATCCCTTCCTGTGGGTTTTTTTTTCGCCTTGAAAGGCCGTTGGTCATCTTCTCCATCGTGGACAAATCCTTTCTGCCCGGTCCACTACTGCAACCAAGCCACTGTCCCCCGTGCAGTCGGTGTGCTGCACACCAACGTTTTCACATCCTATCTGTTGGGTCTACCAATCTTGCAGTTCCACGCACCCACTTTCTTTACTGGAAGACGGGGGAATCCTCGGTGGGACCCCTACTGCCATCCTCGCTGTGTGGATTTGCCTCGTCCATGTGCCGTTCGGCTTCTTCTGTGACCCTAAAGGGGTATTCTCCGTCTGGGCATTGTACATTCAGGTTGAATTAATCTGCCATTAATAAACATTTCTTTCAATTGCTGTTATTAAACAATGTCTTTTCCTGTGTGAAGATAATTTCTCATAAATGTATATGTCCCTTTAGAAACAGATAGCTTCCTCGGATATCGGCCACCTCTCTGAAAAGGAATTGCCCCAATAAACAAAAAGTGTTGTATAGACATAATCTGAGATTAACACATGTCCCACAGCCGTCCTGTAGTGATGATCGCGCTGAGCCAGGTGGTCAGGCAGGGGCCTCAATAGCGCAGTCTGGCCACTGCTGCTGCTAGAAATGTGAGACTGGTCGTACCGAGGAGCTATCTAGTCTCTAAGGGACAACATGGCTATGTTTTTATGGGAAATTATCTTCACCACTTTTTTTTAATAACATCCAATTGATAAAATGTTTATATATGGAGATTAATGAAACTGAATGTGGAATGCCGAGACAAGAATGCCCCTTTCAGGCCCTGGAGGGTCTTCCTGCATGTTATCAGGACTTTCATGACATCTTCTCAAAGAAGCAAACCGTCCCTACGACTGTTCTGTGGATCTGCTGTCGGGCACTTCTCCCCCACAGGGCCGTGTAATATTCGATCTCTGTACCAGAAACCACACCATGTCCCCCCCCCGGACTATAATCCAAAGAAAATCTGCAGAGGGGATTTATACTTAAGTCTTCTTCTCCTGCTGGGCAGGTTTTTTCTCCTTTGTGACCAAGAAGGACGGGTCACTCCGACCATGCATTAGACTACGCAGTCCTAACAAAGTCATGTTTAGAACCGTTATCCGTTCCATTGGTCCTCTGAGTTTGGATCCAAATTGGATCTTCGTGGGGCTTACAACCTCATTCGTATCCGCCAAGGGATTAATGGCAGACCGATTTTATACCCGGGATGGACACTTGAGTACCTGGTGATGGCCGTTCGGAAACTCTGTATGCACCTGCCGTCTTTCAGAGTTTGTTAATGACATAATTTTCGAACTTGCTTAATGTCTTGTGTGGTGCTATCTGGATGATATCCTCGTGTGTTCTCCGGACCTTGGCCACCAAGCCAAGTACGGCAATTACCAGTCGATAAGGGCCATCGTCTCTATGCCAAGCTCGAGAAGTGTCAGTTCCATCAGCAGAGTTCCATCCCTTTCTCTCTCACTCCGCTATGTCATCTCGACACAAGCCCCTCGTATGGATCCATGCCAAGCGACTGCGGTACTTCGGTGGCCCGCCGTGGGACTACGCGCTAATACCCAAGCTCGCTGGTCCTTCTTCTTCTTCTTCTCGCCCGATTCGATTTTCTCATTAATTTCCGTCCGGCGAGAAGAACCTCAAGTCTGACGCCTCTTTCTCGTGCCTCGATGTCATTGGAAGAACCGGTTTCCTCCCGTCATGTCATCTCTCCTACCGACTAGTTTACTCGGCTGCAGCCAGTGGATTTCGTCTATTCCAATCCTGGCAAGACCTACGTAGACCTGCGCTACGGAGGAGAATTTCTGTCTTGGGGACATTGCTTCTCGTTGTGGCTGGGCATCCCTGGGGTCAGTGTTCTAATCGCCCATCATTACCACCCGATTTCTACTGGTGGCCAGACCTGGCCCAAGGATGTCCGGGATTTTGTGGGTGGCCTGTACTTCCTGTACCCGGAATAAGCCCTTTCACTCTTAAGCCATGCTGGTCCTCTTCTGCCGTTGCCGATACCCAGCTGTCCTGGACTCATATTACTATGGATTTCATTCAATGGATCTACCGCTTCTTCAGGCAATATCCGTCATCTGGGTGGTGACTGACCGGTTTCTCTAAGATGGCCCATTTTATTCCTCTGCCAGCCTTTGCCAGCTGCTCCATGTCTTGGGCCGACCAGTTCTTCACCTCATCTTCTTCCGACTCCAGGACTTCCACAACATTGGGTTCCAGATTTTACTTAGCCCTGCCCATTCGCGATCCAGCGGCGCGTTCTCCTGCACAGGATTCGAGGTCGACGGGATTTATGAAGGTCGTTCCTTTCCTCTTTCCTCACGGCCGTCCACCAGGTGGCGCTGCTCTCAGCGCTGAAAATCCATCTGATGCTCGAATACAACACCGAGCCTTGACCAGGTGAAGGTAAGTGCCTTCCCCGCGACACTTTTCGTTTTTTAAATTCGGCGGTTTTTTTCTTCCGAATCGTGGGTTTCGTTCACCAGCCCCCCCACCCCGATTTCCTTCACGCGCATGCCCGGCGCCGATGCACCACATCCGATCGTGGGCGCCAAAATCCAGGGCATTCATGTACAATTGGCCGCAATCGGAAAATTATTTCGGGTAACACGCTCGGGAAAACGCGAATCGGGGCCCTTAGTAAATGACCCCCATTAGGAGTACAGTTTGTCTCGAAATTTTGGCGTTCTCTCTGTAGCCAACTACAGGTGAAGTTGGACTTCTCTTCCGCCTATCACCCCCAGTCGAACGGCAGGTTGGAGAGGATTAACAAGACTTTGGGCTGCTATCTACTCTGTTGCCCTTGGGCGAGTTCTCCTACAACTCCTGGGACTCTGCTCAGCGGGCTCCACTCATTTTTTGTCAATTATGGACTCCATCCTCGCCCTCCTCTACCTCTACCCGTGGCTTCTGATGTTCCTGGTGTTGAGGAGGTGGTACAGAACTTGAAAACATCTGGGACAGACCCGCATTTCCCTATTACAGGCTTCAACTCAACAAAATGTTCAAGCCGATTAAAAGACGCAACTCCCCCGTCTGTCTTCTCTCCTGGTGACAAGGTCTGGTGTCTTCCAAATACATCTGGCTTAAATTCCTGGCTACAAGCTCGGTCCTCGTTTCCTGGGTCCCTTCGAGGTGATGCATCGCATCAATCCCAATCTCCTATAAGCTGCACCTTCCTCCCACTATGCGTATCCCAAACTCCTTCCGCTTTTGCCGACGCTGTCTCCTCCTGCTCCTGTGGCCGCTCGCTCTGACTCTATGGGTAAAGAAGATCCTTGATGCTAAGACAGTGAGGGTCAGCGGTCCTTCTTGGTTGACTGGAAGGGGTTCGGGCCGGAGGAGAGATCCTGGGAGCCCGAGGACAATATCCTGGACCAGGACCTCCTGCAGAGATTCCTCCAGCCCAGGAAAAGGAGGAGGCCGAGGGGGGTACTGTCACAGGTGGTCCCGCGACCCCTGTCGCGGGCTCACCTGTGCCTTCTCTCCCCCGCCAGCGCGCCGCAAGTGCCACTTACGGGTTCCGGCTACTGTCCTGTCCGCGGCTGCTCCATCCCGTTCGGCTGTGTGCGCGCGTCCCCGACAGCTAGGGCGCGCGCGTGGCAGCTTCTGCAAATTTTTCCCCTTAAACTATTTAACCCTGCCTCTTCCTGTTACCCTCGCCGGATCTTTGTGCCTTTGAGAAAGCTGTTTCTGATGCCTAGTGCTGTTCTTGAGATTTCCCGTTGTGACCCCGTTTCTGACTACGCTCCTTTGCCGCCTGTCCTGACCTGTTGCTAAGACTCTGACTATGATCCTGTGCTGCCCGTCCTGACCTCCTGCCTGTCCCCGACTACGAGATTGCCTGCCGATTCTGTACCTCGACCTTGGCTGCCACTGCGTACAAGTCACGCCTGTGGAACGACCTGGTGGTACCACGCCGCAGCAAGTCCAACCCGCTTTGCGGCGGGCTCTGGTGAAAACCGGGTGCCACTTAGACTCCGGTCCCAGGTAATGGCTTGTGCCATCGTCCGCAGGGGTTCAGAGGATCCACAACCTCTAAGCCTGACAATGGTATTGGCGGATTCATTAGAGCTGTCTAAGCCTCCATTTCTGATGCGCATGAAGGTGTAACCTACAACATTGTGGTCTAAGCAACATGCAAAGTCAGCTCTACAGTACCATGTTTGTCTCATGTCAATGAAGACTGGAATGTACATCTGTATTACATTATTATAGTCTTCAGTTTATTATATCATATAATTTCAGGCCCAATTTTTTTAAGCTTTTGCAATTATGCATTTTGGACTTTACCTGGTTATGTTGGCTTATTATTGATATATTTTATGTTGATAATTATTATTTTATTATTATTTATAGTTGATCATGTGATTTATATTGCAGAATTCTAATTCATATCATTAGTAATGCATATACACTGCATTACTGAAATTGGTTAATAAGAGTTTTTGCAATTTTAAAATAAAAATAGAACCAGGCAGTAAAAAACATTTCTAAAATAGCTTCTAACAGCTTCTAATTTTTACATATTAAATAATCTGTAATGACAGAACCTTGGGGCACATTTACATACCTGTTCCTCAGAGTTTACGAAAGTGCATTGTCCGATGATAATGCACTGTGCTGCGATTCACTTAGATCGTGCGCACGATATCCTGCATCTGTCGCTTACCCGCTCAGGTCCACCGGAGTTCACCATCTTCTTCCAGGAGTATGTAAGTGCATTGGTTGCAACACAATTTTAATCTGAAATCCCGTGCTCAGTCCAAATCAGTCGGAATGGCCCGCACCCCGATTTCTGTTGTAGGTCGCTGACCCTTAGTAAATAAGCCCCATTGTGTTTAAATCCGGAAAAAGGAATCTAACAGCTCAACAGGTACAAGCACTAATTCACTAGGCATTCAACGACGAATCCAAAATCAATAAGCAGGCCATTAGTCTTAGCGACCCATGACTAAAATTGGTGCCATTGTACTTCCATTGGGGGGATATTAGAGTGTCATGAGCTGTACATATGTATCTGAGAAAATGTATTTAAAAAAATCAATTTTGCAAACAATCCCTCTGCATTTCATTATCCAAAATAATTGTCCCTTTAACCAAGTATCCTTTTTTGTTTTTGATACCTGCCCATTTTTAAAAAAAACACTTCAACTCTGAACAAAATCCCACCCAAAAAAATACAATAATTCATTTGGAATCACTTGAGCTGCAATTAAACCCCACTTCCTACCAATCTAGGGAACTGCATCTCTATCCTAACATATAAAAATACATTTCATGCTACTATTCTTGACCAATTGAACTATTTATGTATGACCAGAAAAGCCTTAAGTCTTGATGACGCATAACGGACAACATGCCTTAATTTTTTATATGCTATGTTATGACTAAGGACGTGGCAATAAGGTTTATTCTTTTGTGTGTGAGGCTTTTAACATAAGAAAATAAAGGAAAAATTTTTTTTTAAGAAGATCTCCACTGGTGTTTGACTTTTACTTCTCTTATTATCAGTGTACAATAATCAAGCGTTTGTCGTAAGCACATGTGTCAGACTTCAGGCTTAGGACAACCGCAGATGATGACACAAGCCAACACCTAGGAACGGAATCTAAGTGGCACCGGTCTTCACCAGAGCCTGCCACAAATCAGGATTGTCTTGCTGCGGCGTGATACCACAAGGTTGTTCCACAGGTGTGACTTGTCCGTGGTGGCAGCCAAGTCAAGCTCATGGTCAGGGACAGGCTGGAGGTCAAGACAGGTGGCAAAGGTTCTGGGTCAGAGACGGAGGCAGCCAAGGTCGAGGTACAGATACACCAGGCAAACTCGAAGTTGGGGACTGGCAAGTAGTCAGGACAGGCGGCAATGATGCAGATACTGGAATGGAGCAGGAGGACAGGGCTGGCAGTGAAGGAGCAAAGTCAGGGTCAGGTCCGGGGTCACAACAGGAGGTCAGAATACAAGGAAATCACAAGGAAAGCTTTCTCATTAAGCTCATGACATCAGGTAGACAGCTGTAGCCGTCCCATAGTAGATAGTGATCACAGCTAAATGAGAAGAGCAGATGGAGAAGGTTTTTTTTTCTTCCTTCTGTAGATTGGATACTCAAAATGACTATAATTTTAACATAAGACATCAAGGTACCTAGGAATGCGGATAATCCAACAAGCAACATTTCCACATACACTGCTGTATAAAAGGTGTCAGTACCATCAAATGCAACCATGGCCAATGCTTTAGCGTCACAAAAAATTGGAAAATTTTATTTGAGTGACAAAATGACATTTTTGATGCAGGTAACGTCAATATAAGAGAATTCAGACTTCCGATAACCCAACTTCCACCAATGAACAGAGAACACTTCTTCCAATTCAGTATCTGCTGATAGTGTAAGGGATGACATATGCCTGCGTATCGGTCGTAGGCCATTGTAAGTAATGTCATGTCTTCTGTACTTGCTGCCAAGTACACAAAATAAACCTGTGTGAAGCATTGCGTAAAGGTCACAGCGTTATTCCCAGATAATAACATGTGCAGGAGCTTTGGAACAGTAACATTGATGAAATAAATATCCATGATGGACAAACTGGAGAGAAATATGTACAAGGGTGAATGTAAGTGGTGATTATAGTAAATGCATTAACTGTGGTGAGATCAATCAGCACTCCTAGTATATAGAGGGATAAGAATACAACAAAAAGAGCCCATTTATGGTCTGTCCTGGTGGAGAAAGCATCAATACGAAACTCACTGGTAGTTGTATGATTCTGCATTTTTGAAAAAGAAGTTACATGTTTTAGTATTATTCCAAAAGACTATTATGAGAATATTATGTAAAAAGAGCTTCTCTGATGCTTTCCAACATGAAATTGTAATTGACCATTTTTGGTTAATTTTGGGGCTAGGTAAAGATGAGTAGACCCCATTGTACAGCATTCAGGTTCTGCCGCCTGACCTGAACATGGCCGGATTGGTGGCAGAACAGCTAATCTGGCAAATTGATGCCCCTGGCAATTAGCTGTGACTATGATTGGCCAGGAGGACAAATCTTCAAAATAAAATAATTAATATTAATTTTGAAACTATATATATACATCACAAAATGCATAAACAAATAACAATACTAATAAATGCTTAAGTCATTGATACAATAATAAATTTGACTCCTCTCTTATATATCAAATTTCCTTATAGCTCCAGTGAAAGAAAAGCAAAATAATGCTAAAGGGAACCTTTCACCAGGAATGTGATTTTTAGTTGGTGACAGGTTACTATAGCCTATGCTATGCTGATTTTATAAATGCCTTTGTCCGTATTCTGAATATTTTTACATTACCTGACTCCCTGCCAGCAACATGTGATGAGTCCCGGGGTGAGGGGCAGCTGTATTTTGTGTGTGCCTGTGTCTCAATCTCCTCCATTACTCACCAGCTCCCTCCGTCTCCCCACTTCCTGGAATGAAGGAGGGGGATGATGTCGAGTGGAGGAAGATTGCATGAGGAGACTGGAACACAGGTACACACAGGCTGCGGTCTCCCCTTCCCCAGGACTCACCACACACTGCTGGCAGGGAGCCTGGTAATGTAAAATAATTTTTACTGAAATAATTCAGAATTCTGACAAAGCAAATCAGCATAGCATAGGCTATTGCAGCCAGTCCCAAATAACTATATAATTGTTTAATCCCGTGTAATAAAGCTGCTACAATTTAAATAACATAATAGCAGAGATGAAATGCAAAAAAAAGGAAAATAATGGGTGAATTTCTGCTTCTAATAATATAATAAGTTCATCATAAGAAACCATTACTTAACAAATACAGTGTAATACATACTGATCCCTATTAAGTGCATGTAATGTACACATCAGACTGCAGGGGTATTACAGGAAATTAGATGCCGGGCGCTGGATTCCTCTTACATTGTGTAGTAATAGGAGGCATTGGGGTTCTCAAACTAGATATTTAATTTAGAATTTCATTTAGAATATATATATATATATTACTGGTGACTTAAACTCTTTCTTTAATTTTTAACCTAACTTTCACAAATTTTGAAACATCAGTCCCAATGTCTCCTAGTCTTTGGCTTGTTGTTGTTTGCCTCAGGCTTTGGTCTCTTCTATGTAGTAATTATTAATTAGACATATCTGTTAATTAACGCATAAGGTTCCAGAGTTTTGGTATATTGAGAAATTCACATTGCGATGACTAATCTGCAGACAGTGTCCCGTTATGGAGAATTGTCTACTTAGTATTGGGTAATAACAATATATATTATTCTTGTCTGTGCTGCTCAGCTCTCAGCCCCGACCTTTGTGCTCCTGTACAGCTGAATTGCTATTTATACCTATGGCAAAAAACAAACAAACAAACAAAACTTTGCTTATCAGAAATCATATATTCATACAATCAAAAAAACATCAACATTTCACATATAAAAACTCGTCTCAAAAAGCAGGTCAGTTGATGGCATATAAAACTGCTGAAAACAGGAGATATCTTAAAACCAAAGCACAAGAAATGTGCAGGATAACATGTTAAAATGAAAAAAGAAGAATAAAAGCAAAAAAGCAAAAAAGATCATCTTTATCAATGAATAATTTATTATTTGTTTCTGACATAATTTATTCTGTATGAATTTAGCAACATTTATGAAAAATATAAAGAAGGATCCATAGTAAAAAAAAATCTACAAGAAAGAACAATGCAATGTTCATATACATTAGTCTGGTATTGTCATTATTATGACATTATTATGATTCAGCTAGAAGTTGGGGTTTGGCATTCCAGCTCACTCCCATGGAAACAACCAAGATGATAACCCTTAAGTTCTACCATCAAAACCCCCATCAATCGCTATCCTAGGGGAAAAGGCAGCGTGCATGCACCGTCCGTGGGGTTATCGGCGGGGGGGTCCCATTCGGGTATGGGTAAACAAACCAAATTTTTTTTCAAAGTTCAGTTGAACACTGCAATCTGAATGGATCCAATTCTCTCCATTTATTATGTTAATATTATAACAATTGTTAATTATTAGAATTTTGCAACAAGTTTGCAATAATCGGCTGTGGTTATTGAATTTAAAAATTTGAAACCTTCAGATTTTTTGGTCTTCAAGTCTGATTGTATTTATGTTATTTCTTATTGCCAACCATTGTGATAAATCTCCAATACAAATGTGTAATGTATTTATTGGCAATTAGAAAAGTAACATCTATAAATTTCTGCGTTTATAAAAATTGAAGACAAGATATTATTTTTAGCTATACATAATGTGACTTAGATATTGATTCCAATTAGCCAATAGATTTTTTCTTAACCTTTGAAATGTGCTACGACCAATCCAGCTCACATTGAATAACTGTCACGGGCAAGGATGCCCCTGCGACCCATATCCCCTTCCCCCGTGTTTCTCCCGGTGCCTCTAGTTCCTCCCTAAAAGCTAACTCACCTCTCCTGGCTCCAGCGGCGGGTGCTGTCTCGCATACATTTAAAGGGCCAGCGTGTTGGCTGGCCACCTTCCCTGATAAATTCCCAGCCCCTTCCTGTGTCCCCTGCCAGATATTTGTGCTTCTATGCCTATGAGAAAGCTGTGTTCCATGCCTTTTGCCATTATTCTAATTTCCCATTGTGATATCGATTCTGTTCCTGACTACGCTCCTCTGCTGCCTGCCATGACCTATTGCTACTTTAATCCCGTGCTGCCCATCCTGACCTCCTGTCTGTCCCCTACTACAATTCTGCATAACCTCTTGGTACCTCGCCTTGGCTGCCACCGCGACCAAAGTTGTGGAACGACCTGGTGGTACCATGCCGCAGCAAGTACAACCCGCTTTGAGGCGGGCTCTGGTGAAAACCAGGTGCCACTTAGATTCCGGTCCAGGTGTCGGCTTAAGTCATCATCTGCGGTGGTCCATTGAGTCCACTACCCCTGTTACCTGACAATATCTAATAATATTCCTGTGTAAGGTTAGAAATTACCCACTCCTCATCATGGATCTATGGCAAGATGTAAAATTGGACAAGGAACATCCAAAGGCGCAGCTTCTACTGTATATATAATACATCTTTGGAGATACATAATGGGCCACATTTACTAAAGCCCCTGCGGCAGTTTTCTGTCTGACTTTGCATGTTCTTTTATGTGCAAACTGCTTGCACATGTATGTAAGAAGGGTTCACGCCACAAATTTTTTCACTGAAAGGGGCCTTCCAGTGCTCAGTCGTGACCGTGCGCCACACTTATCATGTAAAGTCTGACAGAAATGTGTTTCACACATTGGGGGTCATTTACTAAGGGCCCGATTCACGTTTTCCCGACGTGTTACCAGAATATTTCCGATTTGCACCAATTTCCCCTGAATTACCCCGGGATTTTGGCGCACGCGATCAGATTGTGGCGCATCGGTGCTGGCATGCACGCAACATAAATCAGGGGCGTGGCCGAACGAAAACCCGACGGATTCAGAAAAAACGCTGCATTTTAAAAAAAAAAGTGTCACGAGACTCGCGCTTAGCTTCACTAGGAATAGGCCGGTGAACTTGAGTGCATTTCGGCGGGCCTCGGGGAACTTCAGCGCAGCAGCGCCACCTGGTGGACGTCGGAGGAACTACCTTAGTGAATTCTGGCCGGACCCGAATCCACCGCAGAGAACGCGCCGCTGGATCGCGAATGGACCGGGTAAGTAAATCTGCCCAAAAAAAGTGCACAAAAAAGTTGGAGCAGTTCATGAATTCATGAATCTGGAAGCCTCTGCAATGTTTTTAGTATATGTTGGCCAATGGGGGTAATTTACTAAGGGCCCGATTTGCGTTTTCCCGACGTGTTACCTGAATATTTCCGATTTGCACCGATTTTCCCTGAATTGCCCTGGGTTTTTGGCGCACGCGATCGGATTGTGGTGCATCGGCGCCGGCATGCACGCGACGGAAATCGGGGGCGTGGCCAAACGATAACCCGACGGATTCGGAGAAACCACCGCATTTTTTTAAAAAAAGTGTCGCGGGACATGCACTTACCTTCACCAAGTATAGGATCGTGCATTACGGCGGGCCTCGGTGGACTACAGCGCAGCAGCGACTCCTGGTGGACGTCGGAGGAACTACCTTAGTGAATCGCTGGAAGACCCGAATCCACCGCAGAGAAGGCGCCGCTGGATCGCGAATGGACCGGGTAAGTAAATATACCCCAATGTGTTTTTCTGTCCTCGGACCTTCATCATGTGCTCCATTCCTTACCATAATACTTTAATTGATGCCTAAAATTAATATTCTTCAAGAAATTCTTGAAATTTCCCAAAAATCAAAAAGTGCATTTAGTATGTTTGACAATACAAGAAAAAAGCTCAGACTGTGATACAAGGAACATTTTGATGGAGTCTATTTTTTTTACATAATTGCGTTAAAACCTTTATTGAAAGAAGACAAATAATGGCAATTTCATTCCCATAAATTTCCGTAAACCCCTCTTTACTTCCTTGTTTCGCAAGGTGTATATCAGAGGGTTCAGCATTGGTGTCACAGCCGTACACAGTATGGTGGCAATCTGTTCCATGGCATGAGAGTATTTGGATGGTGGGATCATGTACATGGAGGCTCCGGTGGCGTAGTAGAGCATGATGACGGCAAGGTGGGATGAGCAGGTGGAGAAGGCTTTTTTCTTTCCATCTCTTGATCGAATTTTCAAGATAACCTTGATGATTTTGACGTAAGATATCAAACTACACAAAAAGGGGCAGAGACCAAACAATAGCAATTCAAAGTAGACAATTATGTAGAAGACACGTTTGTCGGCACATGACATCCTAGTCAAGGTGTTGGCTTCACAGAAGAAATGCTGGATGACATTGGATCCACAGAAGGACATCTTAGATACTGGAAGAGTCATCAGTAAGGAATTCAGACTTGCAGAAACCCAAATTCCAAAGATAAAGAGAATGCAGATTCTCTTGCTCAATAAATGGTGGTAGTGCAGGGGGTTACAGATGGCCACATACCGGTCATACGCCATGATGAATAACAGGATGTCCTCCGCACTGGCTGCCAACAGGAAGAAAAATGTCTGTGTAAAACATTGTGTGAAGGATATTGTGTTATTTCCAGAGAGAATCATGACCAGAAGTTTGGGAATAGTAGATGTTATGGAGCAAATGTCGATACAGGACAAGTTACATAGAAATATATACAGAGGGACATGAAGGTGATCATTGACATATATTACACTCAAGATCAGTATGTTCATTAATAACCCGATCACATAGATAAAAAGGAAGATATTAAATATTAACACTTTGTCAGCACTAAGAGTAAAAAATGGGGAGATCTGGAAGTCACTGGGAGATGTGTGGTTCATCTTCCCAACCTACAAAAGAATATATGTGAATTTCATGTATAGTCTATGCTTCCCGTACAGTATATACATGACGCCAATTGTCTTGGCATAATATAGTATAATAATAATATAGAACATCAATCACATGTAAGAGATAACCACAAATATATTAAAAAAATGTCAAATCTTGAGTCAATGGGGCACATTTACCATCCGGAGGAGTTCACAGGAAGTGCATTGTCCATGTATAATGCACATCTGCCGCGATTCACGAAGATCGTGAGCCCGATTTCCTTCATGTGTTGCTTCCCCGCTCAGGTCCCCGGAGTTCACCTTCTTCTTCCTGGTGCATGTAAGTGCATGGTCCATGTATAATGTGCTGTGCGAGGAGTCACTAAGATCGTGCGCCCGGTATCCTGCATGTGTCGCTTCCCCGCTCAGGTCCCGGAGTTCACCTTCTTCTTCCTGGTGCATGTAAGTGATGTCCGTGTATAATGCGCGTGTCGAGGAGTCACTAAGATCATGCGCCCAATATCTGCATGTGTCGCTTTCCCGCTCAGGTCCCCGGAGTTCACCTTCTTCTTCCTGGTGCATGTAAGTGCATTGTCCGTGTATAATGTGCTGTGCAGTAGTCACTAAGATCGTGCGCCCGGTATCCTGCATGTGTTGCTTCCCCGCTCAGGTCCCCGGAGTTCACCTTCTTCTTCCTGGTGCATGTAAGTGCATTGTCCGTGTATAATGCGCTGTGCGGGAGTCACTAAGATCGTGCGCCCGATATCCTGCATATGTCGCTTCCCCGCTCAGGTCCCCGGAGTTCACCTTCTTCTTCCTGGTACATGTAAGTGCATTGGTTGCGACACAATTTGAATGTTAAATCCTGTGCTTAGTCCGAATCAGTCGGATGGTCCCGGCCTGCCCCCCTCGATTTCTGTTGCATGAAAGCAGCACAGCTGCTCCACAATCCCAATCCCCTTCTAAATACCTGTTACAGCTGAAACCGAGGACCCTTAGTAAATAAGCCGAAATGGGTTCAACTGGTTGGCAAGAACGACCACAGCTATGGCGGCAATGACTCAGAATATGGACAACAACATAGATTATGTACAGAACAAATACAGAAAAAGGGTCAGATCTTCTCGATAAAAGGACCAAAAAAGATGAAGAATGTTAGAGGTAAGGAAAGAGGAGAAAGGGCACAGAGATCCGATGGGTATCACCACTGCATAACAATGAGGATCACCAGAGCAAGCACTAGACTTTGTCTCCTGTGATGGACCTAATGGGGCACATTTACTTATCCGTCCTGTCGTATTCCAAGAAAGTGCATTGTCCAACCGGAATGCACTCTGCTGTGATTCCCTAAGATCGTGCGCCCGATATCCTGCATGTGTCGCTTCCTCGCTCAGGTCCGACAGAGTTCACCATCTTCTTCCCGGTGCACGTAAGTGCATTATCTTGCAACACAATTTGAAAGATAAATGCCCCGCTCAGTCCAAATCCGTCGGATCATCCACCGGCCTGCCCCCGATTTCTGTCGCATGAAAGATAGCGCTGCTGCACCACAATTTCGATTGCGTGTGACACAATCCCTAGTTAAATACCTGTCACAGCGGCGCAAATCCCGAAAATTTCAAAAATCCAACAAAAGTATGTTCCGCGGACCCTTAGTAAATAAGCTCCAATGTGTGCACTGTGTGGCTCTGTAGAGGGAATGAGATTTTTATCTGCATCTCACTTTCCAACAATTTATTTTACTGTCTGTATCACCAGGAGCCTGATGTGATCTAAAAGATGAGATTCTTATCTTTGCTATGACACCAGCCTGGTTGTAGGTGTCTTGGACATCTATAGTGACACTCTCCCTTTACCATATTAGACAGAAAAGTGACACTCTCCTCCTTGTGTATTTGGAGGTGATTTTGTTAATAGGGAAATGTGGAAGAACTAAAGTAAATGAGGACATAGTAGAGAGAACTTTTTTTCTCTGACCCAAGGATCCTTGAAGTTTAGAAGTGTTAATATTGATGATTAGTTTACGTACATGAAGGTTCTGTTGCACTAAAGTCACAAGGATTAGGTTTTTTCTTGTTTACCTAAGCTGGAAAAAGAAGTCCTGCTGCAATACTTGGCACAAATCAGGCCAAAAAATGTAAGGAGAATTTATACCAGTTAGTTCTCCGTAGAATTAATTAAAAACCTATGGGGATGGGGCTGTGTACTGTAGCCGGGCTATCCCCATGAGTTTTCCTGTAATGGTTCCCCATGTGATAAGTCACTTAAAATGTACCCACAGGAGTATGGGAATCCACAGTGTGCACACAGTAATGTCCTTTAATGAGTCCTTGTAGAGGGAAACAGCATAACACAAGCTATGATGGAAAGGTGGTTACGGGGGCCATATGCAATTCCATCTAAGCTTAGCAGTAAGATCCTGGACATCATCTGAACAGGTTTTTCTTGACATTCATAGATTTTAGACTCAATTAAGCAGCTTCTACAGAGCTTCATGACCGTCCTACCACATATTATTGCCCAGATAACATTCTGTGAGTTTGTGGACCATTGTTATCTCCATCAAACGCAGCCAAGATGGGAGTACGCAGTTACTTCTACCGAAAGTCTTGATTCCTTGGCTCCTATTGATGGGAATTTGAGTTACGCATAGCAGAGTGAACTGATCTGGGAATGACTATAGGGTATCATAAGTTTTACAAGGGCCTAAGTCCAGTTAGTTTATTTCATCAGTGACTGGGAAATATGCAAATACATTTACCAGGATGGGATAAACCATCCTATAAAACATAGTTGCATCTTTCGCAGTATCCACCAGTGGAGCATCAATAGCTGTAATTTGCCACATGGCTGTGGCCTTAATTGGCAAAGTCTTCTTAAGGCGAACTATTACTCCCTGACCCTAATCAAAAGCCTCTCACTCAGCCAAAATGGATCCCAACGCTGTACTAATGATATACAAAGACATCATAACAGCGCTGCCTACAGCTGGGAATCTGTTCCTCCTCTAATAGATATAATGGTTTGGTGTAACCCCACATCATTTCATTAGGCTTCCTGAAAGTTATGCTTGATGTTGAGGGGACTACCTTACAAGGTAACTAGAGAAGCATTGTTTTTCTTATCCCATCCTGCAAAACATATTTGCATATTTCCCAGAATCCCCCAGTGGAGTGTCAATGGCTTTACGTCTTCGCACTCCTGCATGGCGGCCTTAAATGGCAAAGTCTCCATAAGGAGAGCTCTTACAGCCCGAACTTAAGCAGGGCCTGGCCCATGAGCTTGTGCGAGACCCGGTCGAACGCCTTCTCCTGGTTGAGGCTGACCAGGTCTGCCCGGATCCAGCGACTTTCGTACCGAACCAAACCGAATCCCTCACGAGGGCCAGGCTGTCCGCGATCCTGCGGGCGGGGCTGCCGCAAGTCTGGTCCGGGTGGACGATCTGGCCGATGACTGCCTTCAGCCTGTTCGCCAGCACTTTCGCCAAGATCTTGCCCTCCACCACCATCTCCTCAAAGAGCTCCAGCAGGTCCGGGCAGATGACGTCCCCCAGCGCTACGTAGAGCTTGGCTGGGAGACCGTCACCGCCCGAAGTCCTGCCGGGTATGAAGGATTTAGTGGCAGAGAGCAGCTCTTCAACTGGCAGAGGGCCGTCCGTGGCCTCGGCACCTGCAGGATCGAGGGTGTTAGTGATACCTAACAGGAACCTCTCAGCGGCTTCGTCGTCTGTGGGTTTCGGGGAGTAGAGGCCGCTGTAGAAGTCCTTGGCGACTCCAATGATGGCCTCCTTCCCCCATGAGAGTTGCACTTCTCACCCTTCTCCAGGTTGTCCACCTTGGCACGGAAGATGATGCGCCTGGTTTCCTCCTCAAAGTGCCTTTTCAAGCCCTCCTTGGTCTCTGCCAGCTCATCCTTCATGTGCCAGCCGCAGCGCTGGAGGTCCTTCTAACATCACAGCTGTCGCTGCAACCTTCTGAAGTCCTTCATGGCTCCGGACGCCTACCGCCGGCCTTTGTCCTGAAAGAAACAACGGATTTGAACTTTAGTGTACTCCCACCATTCGCTTACAGTGTCAAATAGGCATTTGTCGTTCCTGAGTGCCATGTAGAGTTCTCTAAGCTCCGCCTGACCCTCCTCCCCTTCCAGCAGGGCGCAATTCAGCTTACAGGAGCCCGGGCCAGATGGGAAACCATGGCCCAGAGCTACCTGTACCCGACCGGCCCTGTGGTTGGAGAAGAAGCAGGGGATCATAGAGTATCCGCATGGCTTGACAGTTTGGGAGGTGAACACGAAGTCTATCCGGGAACGCACTGAGCCATTGGGGCGGCTCCACGTGTAGTTTACGTAGCAGCTCTCCATGGAGCCCACCGCGTCCCTTAACGACGCTTCAGTTACCATCTCGATAAGCAGTTTGGATGTGGGGTTAAGCCTGCTAGCTGTGCCGGAGCTGCGTCCGTCCTCTTCCACGGGGCAGTTGCAGTCGCCAACACGACCAGTCTAGTGGTGGCGAGGTGCGGCCTGAGGCACTGGAAAAGCTGCAGGCGCTCATCCCGGTCAGGGGAGTCGTACACGTTGATGAGCCGCACGGGATCACCCGCCCAGGAGCCGTCTATGATCAGAATTCGACCGCAGACAAGCTCCTGGACGGAATCAAGCATGAAAGCGCCGCCCCTGAGAAGGATGGCCACGCCGGCAGACCTGCAGTCGCCACCACCGGACCAGAAGGAAGGACCGAGACTCAGGTTCTGGTAGGACCTAAAAGAAGGGAGGGCACACTCTTGCAACATGAAGACATCGCTAGACTGGGAAGGAAGAAAGTTTAGTACCATGCAACACCGAAACCTATCCCTGATGCTCCTAACATCGATGGGGAAAACGGTTAAGTTAGCCATCATAAAGGAAGAAAAAGAGGTGGTTAGCTCTGGTACGATGTGCCCATAGTTACCCTCCCGGTCGGGCGGTTCTTCCTCCTCTTCTGGTTCTCGGTGCTCCTCCACGAGGATGAATTCCGAGAACTCGCTGATTCTCACTTGCAGCTGGTCCGGGAGGTTGTTGTAGACCATGTGGCCTGACTCCTCCCCTTCTTCTTCTTCTCCTTGGGACAAATCCGAGCCATCCTCTAGCAATTTCTTGTGGGCGGAGGTGGCGGGGGGACTGTCCCTCAGTTTTCTCTTCTTCCTGTTAGGTTCTGTGGAGACAGAAGCAGAAGAGCAGGGAAGGTAGGAGAAATTTGCCTCTGTCATGGCACAGGGAGAAACGGCGGGGGAGGAGGTCATTAGTGCCGCTTCTCCGTGGGTTTGGGGTGAGAGGGTGGCCTTAGGGGCCGGTGACAAGATGTCTGTGATGCCGACTAGGGGAGCTGGGATGGCATACACAGAGGGGGAGTGGGGGCGGGTGGGCCAGGTGGGGTGGAGAGGGGGGTGCAGAGGGGGGTGTGATACTTATCCTCAGATGTCTTGGGCTTTGACGCCTTCGGGGGCTTGCTGGCTGCTTTTGACGCCTTGGCCTCTTTCCTCGACACCTTCTGCTGTGTGGCCTTTGTGGGCTGCCTGGCAGGAGGTCGAGCTTCAAAAGCCTTGGCTGGTGCCGCAGTAACGACATTGGCACAGGTCTTGGTGTTCTTGGGGCACTGTTTGTAGACATGCCCCGTCATGCCACAGAGGTTGCAGGTGGAGATCCTGGTGCAATCTTTGGTCTGGTGCCCCGTTACCTTGCAGTTCCTTCAGGCTTCCTCTGTACAGGCCTTTGCCACGTGCTCTTTCTTGTTGCATTTCCTGCAGATCTGCGGCATGTCCGGGTAGTAGATCAGTCCCTACGAGTTGCCCAGCGTGTCTGGGGCAGGTGCGCCAATCTGTCTTCCGCCAGGATATCCTTCTCCAGCCTCACCGTTGTGGACCACTTCCCCATTCAGACTCAGAAACAGTTGAGGAGCTTGGTGGGCTCCTTCACCACGGTACAGTATCTGTTGAGGAAAGTGGAAATATCCTTTCCAGGAGTGCGTAGGTTCCACATCGACACCATTATCCTCTTCTCCTCTCTCTGCAGCAAGCAGTTGCTGATGAAATTGGAAAAGGGGGACTCCGCCGTCGCCATCTTCACCGCCTCCCAGTACTTCCTGCACACGTACAGAACACCTCTTTCGACATGTCCGGCACCCTTTCGTGAACCTCCTTGAGCCTCATCGCCATGTAAGGGGGGAGCTTGGGGGGCTCCTGGCCAGTTTGCTTGGCCACTTGTGGTTGCTGGGGCTGTGGGGAGGCCACTTCTGGGGCAGAAGCTGCAGCTGGGGACTCGTTGACTGGAGTCTTGTTCTTCTTCTTCTTGTTTTTCTTTTTTCTGGAGACCTCGGGGGCAGGGGTTTCCTCCTGTCCTGGGGTTTCCATCATTGTTTCTTCCTCCAATCTTGGGGCTTCCATCTCTGCATGCTTGTAGGTGGGGGATGTTCGAGCAGTGAAGAAGGTCCTTTGCAAAGCTTCGGTTGTCCCTTGGAGTGGGTGTAGCTAGTCGACCCGAGTGGCGGAGCTATGCAGATTTTCTTTCTTTCCCAGAGGTTCCTTGCATAGAGATTTCTCGGACTCTCCAGGAGAGATTCCTATCTTTCTTTCCGCAGGAGGGTTTCTTGTTCGGAAGATTTCCTACTGGATGCAGGGATTCTTGTGCTTGACTGAAGAAAGGCTTTGCCGGTCTTTCCATACATCTGCAATGTGTTCTTCAAGCATATTGTTCTTCACATACTATTGTGAAGAACACCGTTCTGCACGTGTGTCTTTGGATAAGTTAGCAGATGTACGCGAACATCTGCAATGTGTTCTTCACTGTGTTCTTTCAATGTGTTCTTTCAGTGAATACATCTGCAAACATCTGCAATGAGTTCTTCAGTGTTCTTCTTTCAATATGTTCTTTCAGTGAAAAATGCTCGAGTCTCCCATTGAATTGAATGGGGTTCGTTATTCGAGACAAGCACTTGAGCATCGGGAAAAGTTCGTCTCGAATAACGAGCACTTGAGCATTTTGGTGCTCGCTCATCTCTACACACCGCCTATAATCGGTAGGGTGATACAAACAAGGCGAAAGCCAATCTCTTAGGTGAGAACCACCTTTTTGATCATGGTATCTCCCCTGCCAGGTAAGTATTGTCTCCCAACCACCATAACTTTTGAAATATGTTGTCAAAGTTGCTGTGTGAGGGCTTATTTTTTTTATTTCTATACACTTGGGGTAATAGTAATTTGTATTTCTACTCACTTGAGGTATATAAAGATTTTTGATTACATGTGTAAGGATGTTGAGGGGACTACCTTACAAGGTAATTAGAGAAGTATTGTTTTCCTTATCCCATCCTGCAAAACATATTTGCATATTTCCCAGAATCCCCCAGTGGAGCGTCAATGGCTTTATATCTTCGCACTCCTGAGCAGCGGCCATAAGGAGAGCTCTTACTTTCCAATCTCCATCAGTGACTAAAAGCTGTTTCTGCCTGGGATTTATGATTTATATATTTTGATGTCTTTTACCTTATAGTCTCCCAAGCACCATAACTTTTGAAATATGTTGTCAAAGTTGCTGTGTGAGGGCTTATTTTTTTATTTCTATATACTTGAGGTAATAGTAATTTCTATTTCTACTCACTTGAGGTATATAAAGATTTTTGATTACATGTGTAAGGGGAAGACTGGGAACAGAAAGATGGACATAGACTGTGAGCCCTAGAACTGAAATCACCAAACCTTGCCTACCTATGTACGCTGTAGTCGGTGGTTAGACCTGGTTGGGTCTGTACTGAGGAGACCCAACCAGGTCGAAACACTGCTGTCTACAGTTGGGAGTCTGTTCCTTCTGGAATAGATGTACTGGTTTGGCTTAATCCCACACCATTTCTTTAGACTTCTTGTAGGTCATACATGTAGGTTAAGGGGGCTGCCATTCAATGTAGAAAAAGGAGGTATTGATCTCCATTTAAAACCTTGGAAAACATCTTTGCATATGCAACATCCCTCACCGGGGCCTAGCCCTTGAGGTGAGGCCTGGAGACAGCCGGGGCCCGCGGTACCGGAGTGGCTGGCGGTTGCGGCCTAAGCACGCTATTGTCACAGTGCTTGGTACGGGGGGAACCGGAGGGCTGTCCTACAGCCTGGCAGGTCTCCAGCAGGGTGGTGTTGGCAAGAAATGATGAGGGAGAGGCTGCTATAGCGGATCTCCCTGGGGGCAACCCCTTAATGTCCCGAGTGTGAGTCTCTGTTCTTGTAAGTCATACTTGGTGTTAAGGGGGCTGCCTTTCAATGTAGAAAAAGGAAGCATTGTTTTCCATTTAACACCTTGGAAAACATTTTTGCATACTTCCCAGAATTCCCTAATGTAGCATCTATGGCTTTAAGTCTCCACATGCCTTTCAGATGGCCTTAATCAGCAATCTCTCCATAAGAGCAACAGGCCACAGCTACCAGTCTCTTCAAGAGTTAATGTTCTAGCACTTAGTCCAGCAGTTGTAACTTCAGGTTGTCCAAAAATTTTCCAATAGTTTTCTTTCTGAGTAAATGAGTCCTAAGTTTCTTTTACAAACTATTAATACAATTTAAGAAATTAAAGAAACTAATAAAATAAACGAATAATCAGTCAAAAACCTCAGAGACATAATCTTTCAAATTATTATTTATCCCCAAGACGAAAGTGAAAGCCTTCGATCAACAGACTTAGCTGCCACAATATTATATAAAAGGCGTCACACGACTTCCCGACTGCACTGAAGAGATGTCACATGACAATGGCCCTACTGGGTGAGTCACCAAAACTTCTTATCTTATGTCAATATTAAGAATTACATTTGCAAAATGTTAACATTGTTCTTAAAACTGTGTATGTTGGAGCTCAGGTTTATTAAAATGTTTTCTCTTTCACCTTCTCTCACTTTTTATTCCCTTTATTAAGGAACACAAATAAAGGTGAATTATTGATAAGATTTTACCAATTTTCTTGTTCTATTTGGGTCTAAATCTTCTTTATTTGATTCTTTGTGCTTTAAGAATATAATGTTACTATATAGAACCCAGATTATGAGCATAAGATTTTATTACTATTTTTATGTTTTATGATTTTTATTATTGGCTCTCAATTTGTATCTATCCTTTTTATTTTATTGGTTCTGGTAAATTAAGCTCTAAAACTAATAGAGTTTTCCTGTTTTTCCTAAAGAAATACATATGAAGAATAAGACCTTCATCGATTTTTACATTAGACAGGGGGCATCCTCTACACCTAGAGGAGATTCTACCATCAACATTGACAAAGGTTCTTTACTGTACGAGCAGTGAGACTATGGAACTCTCTGCCGCAGGAGGTTGTTATGGCGGACTCTATGTACATGTTCAAGAGAGGCCTGGATGACTTTCTGGAGAGAAAAAATATCACGGGTTATGGGGATAAAACATTTATTTAATTCTTAAAGGTTGGACTTGATGGACATGCGTCTTTTTCCAGCCTTATATACTATGATACTATGATACTAAGAGCGGGGGATTATCCTTTGTGCCTTTTTTAACTCTTTCTTTTTTCACTGGTTTTTGATCCATGGTATTTGCCTGCGCTATTTTTCAAGCAGGTCCTTGATATTTTTTGAGCAATTCCCTGGGAGTGGAGACCTTTTCTACCAACATTTTACAATACAATTTTCCTGCCAAATTTTGTGGAAAATTTGATGCAGGACAAGAAACCATTGAAAATACTGGAACAGCCATTGAGATATTCACACAATGTAGTTTTTATATGGCCACCAGATATCTTGCTACCAATAGGTCTACAGCCAGGTCATTAACCAACAGACCTTCCACTAGATGACTGGATCCTCAGGAACAATAACTGGATAACCAGGAACGGCAGACAACCTCAAGTGGGGGATTTGTACAAATTTTATTCTTCCTCTAATGTTATTGAGATTTATTTGTGGATGATTGTAATTTAACCAAAATATTATAAACCTAGTAATGAAGAAAGAGACTTCTGTTCAATATTTTTACCTTCTGCCATTTTCTGGAGAGACGAGGAGTAAACCCTTCATCACGGCTTTCTTCTTCCTGATATATGTGGTCGGAGTTCTTATTAATTCCTCCATTATCACAGTCATATGTCTGGAGGTTCAGTTACATAAACCAATGTATCTCTTTATCTGTAATTTATCCATTGTAGATATATTTTATACATCCGTCACGGTTCCTAAATTACTGCACATGTTATTATCTGGGAATCATATTGTTTCCTCTGCACAATGTTATACGCAGTTGTACTTTTTCATAACAGCGGGAAGTGTAGAGGAAACTCTCCTTTTCGTTATGGCTTATGACCGATATGTCGCTATCTGTGACCCCTTACATTATGCTCAGATCTTGGGTCAGAGGAATTGTTTCCTGATTAGTTTTGGGATTTGGGTAGTGGCATTTCTCAACGCTCTGCTGTATGTAACCTCAGCATTACACATGTCCTCCTGTCACTCTTATCTCATCCACCAGTTCTTCTGTGATGTGAAGTCACTTACAAAGAACACCTGCAAAGTTACGGAAATGTTTCTCATAATAGACGGTGTAGAAGTTTTGTTATTCGGTGTTGTTCCATTGATGTGCACCTTTTTGTCTTACTTCAGAATTTTCTTTGTCGTTTTCAAGATAAAATCAGAAGAAAGTAGAAGAAAAGCCTTCTCCACCTGCTCCTCCCATATTGCAGTTGTCTCAATTTACTATGGGACGTGTTTAGCCGAGCTTCTGATACCATCTTATTCTGATGTTTTGGATTTATCCTTCAATATAATATATACAACCATAGTCCCCATGACAAATCCTATCATATACAGTTTAAAGAATTTCAATCTACGAGCTGCTTTACTGGGATTAATAAAGCATTTTTTTTGGTAAAGAGAAAAATCTTATTCAGATTGATGAATGGAGAGGAATTAATCCAATCTAATCCTAAAACTAATGACTTAGGTGAAAGGCTGTAGGGTCAAGGGGGTCATGTAGAGGGGAGCAGCTGCTTTCTAGGCCAATCACTAGGGCTTCCCTTTCATTACCTCCTGCTCATACAAAAGCAACCCTCTCAGCTTAGTCAGTCATCTTGGATTCAGCCACATTCTCCAAGCCTGAGGTAAGCACCTCTCTTGCTCCCTGTGTTGTCCGGATTTCTAAGTCCAGGCCCAATTACTATTGAGATCTGGACTTTGATATCACATAAGATTCCTGCTTTTTCTTCCTAGGGCGCTTGTTTTAGAGAGTCTTTGTTAGCTCCATACATTCTTGTGATCATTGTTTTCCTGGCATCCTGATCTTTGTCTCTTTTGAAGACTACTCTTCTGTTGTGTGATTTTGTACTTTGCTTTCTCTGTTTTGAACTAGTTCTCTCAAGTATTTTTATTTGTTTGTAAGGTTTTGTCTCTGCTTGCACTTTAGCTTAAGGAGGGATAGTTGACTAGTTATTGGCCACAACTTAGGGTGGTACCGAATTAGTAGGAAGGGCAAGATTGGTAGGTTCAGAATTAGGACTCAACGTCTTGTCCGTGTCTCCACATTGCACATATGTCATGTAAATTTCCACCCAAAAAAAAGGTATCTAGACTTGCCATATCTCTGACACCTCCTTAGATGAATCTTCTTGTAGCAAAATTCCTTTTACATACAGAACCCCCCCCCCTGAAACTTCTTGCAGCATCCTTATTATATTGTTCTGTTCATTTTATTGTTTTTATATTTACTGATGCTCAGTGGATTGTTCATTTTAAATTGCATGTACCTCTTTTAAGATTCTATATGACAAATATGACAGGTTTATTTTTGTTATATGTTGTACTATAAGTAACAAGCACTATACAGTCATAGCAATACACTCTCCTAATAAAAAACAAGGTGCCTTCCTCTCCCATGTTCTTACTGTAGTCAACAACAATAAAACTGGTTAGGTTTAGAGATGAGCGAGCACTAAAATGCTCGGGTGCTCGTTATTCAAGACAAACTTTTCGCGATGCTCGAGTGCTCGTCTAGAATAACGAACCCCATTGAAGTCAATGGGAGACTCGAGCATTTTTCAAGGGGACCATGGTTCTGCACAGGGAAGCTTGGCCAAACACCTGGGAACCTCAGAAAAGGATGGAAACACCACGGAAATGGATAGGAAACAGCAGGGGCAGCATGCATGGATGCCTCTGAGGCTGCTTAAGCACATCATCATGCCAAAATTATGGGCAACAGCATGGCGATAACAGAGTGACCGAATGAGGCTAGATAGCATCTAAAACATGCAATAATTGACCCTGACACTATAGGGGACTGCATGCAGAGGCAGCGGCAGCAGTGGCAGGCTAGAGAGTGTCATGGCGACATACCCTAAATGGACTCAGGCTTCAAACCAATGGGTGGCAGAGAGGAACCAAAGGAGGTGAGCAAGAAGCGCTGAAATGATTTCCTATGTGAACAAAAGGTTGACGGTATATTTAGTCGATAACACATGTTGTTCCATTGATGTGCACCTTTATGTCTTACTTCAGAATTTTCTAAGTCGTTTTCAAGATAAAATCAGAAGAAAGTAGAAGAAAAGCCTTCTCCACCTGCTCCTCACATATTGCAGTTGTCTCAATTTACTATGGGACGTGTTTAGCCGAGCTGCTGATACCATCTTATTCCGATGTTTTGGATTTATCCTTCAATATAATATATACAACCATCGTCCCCATGACAAATCCTATCATATACAGTTTAAAGAATTTTAATCTACGAGCTGTTTTACTGGGATTAATAAAGCATTTTTTTTGGTAAAGAGAAAAATCTTATTCAGATTGATGAATGGAGAGGAATTAATCCAATCTAATCCTAAAACTAATGACTTAGGTGAAAGGCTGTAGGGTCAAGGGGGTCATGTAGAGGGGAGCAGCTGCTTTCTAGGTCAATCACTAGGGCTTCCCTTTCATTACCTCCCGCTAATACAAAAGCAACACTCTCAGCTTAGTCAGTCATCTTGGATTCAGCCACATTCTCCAAGCCTGAGTTTGATTTTGTACTTTGCTTTGTCTGTTTTGAACTAGTAGTATTTTTATTTGTTTGTAAGGTTTTGTCTCTGTGTTTTGCACTTTGGCTTAAGGAGTTATAGTTCACTAGTTACTGGCCACTGCTTAGGGTGGTACCGAATTAATAGGAAGGGCAAGATTGGTAGGTTCAGAATTAGGACTCACCGTCTTGTCCGTGTCTCCTCATTGCACACATGTCATGCAAATTTCCACCCAACAAAAGGTATCTAGACTTGCCATATCTCTGACACCTCCTCAGATGAATCTTCTCCTTTTTCTTCTGCACCATGGAAAACACCACTGGGCCATGAATGGGTCACTAAAATGGGTAAAAGACTTAATTGAACACGTTGTGCTTTCCGCACGTTTTTTTGTTCTATTGTATTTTACACTGTTCACTACTAATGCCATTGCCTCCCTATTGGCTCACTCTTATGAAGCTGCAATTGTAGCAACATTCATTTTACATACAAGCTCCCCCCCCCAAACTTCTTGGAGCATCCTTATTATATTGTATCTCATTACAACCTACATAAGATGCTAATATCCCATAGCCAAACCAACCATTTATTTCTCTTTCCTAGACTCCATTTACCTACCTAAACTCTAAATGCGCACATAACACCCTAAGAACTGTTGCTATTTCTAAGCTGAAAATGAACAAATCTCCAGCCCTGATGGTTGAACCAACGAAAATGAAGAAAAAAATGCAGGCCTCCTCTTTTACCAGTGTCTAATACCATATTTACAACAGGAAATGTCCCCCAAGAGTTACTTCCGGCCCTGATATAATAACAACCCTCGGAAACCTCTGATCACTCAAATCATTGACCGATATCTCGTCTCAAAAGGGACATAAAAATAGTTGCAAAAATATTAGTTAACTACGGAAATGATGTCCTCCAACTTCTTATAAATAACTATTAGGTTGGGTTTGTTAAGGTCAGACAGGTGATTGACAGCCCACAGTCGTTACACTGCAGGGAAACACTGGATGCCCTCTCTGCTTCTCTCTCTTGATGCACAGAAGACATTCAGTATAATACATTAGGGAAAGCTCAAATGTGGCCTAAAAAACACTGCATTGATCCGTTCACAAACAATGTTATTGCAGGCAGTCCCCGGGTTACATACAAGATAGGATACATAGGTTTATTCTTAAGTTGAATTTGTATGTAAGTCGAAACTGTATATTTTATAATTGTAGCTCCAGACAAATTTTTTTTTGCCTCAGTGACAATTGGAGTTTCAACATTTTTTACTGTAATTGGACCAGGGATTATCAATAAAGCTTCATTACAGACACCTTACAGGTGATTACTACAGTCTGGGACTATACTAAAGCTTCCAGAGAGCTTCACCAGAGCAGAGGGGTCATTTGTAAGTCGGGTGTCCTTAAGTAGGGGACCGTCTGTATTGCATGCAACACATTACAGACCTTTCCCTCCTTAACTGATATTTTGAAAGAATATAGGAATCCTCTTACTACAAAGTCAATGGGGAGATTTTATTACACCATAAGGTATTTTGTAGCTTAAGGCTCAGCCCCATTTGCGTCGCTTTATGTGGTTATAACTATTGAACACTGTTACTTATCAAAGCAATTATGAGATTGTTTTTTCCCCACGTGTTGTACTTCATTTTATTGGTAAATTTTGGCTGATAAGTTTTGCGTTTATTTATAAAAAAAAAGAAAAATTCTAAATTTTTTTTAAAAATTAGCCATTTTCAAAATTTTAAATCATCACGTTTTTAGGCAAATAGATTTACCACTTAAATTAATGGCTGAATAACAATTTGGGGATAATTACTTTTTTAATGAAATTTTAAATATATAATTAAAAGACCCTTATCCCTGTCATCATTATGTTTTTCCTCGGCATATCCCTGTAACTAATAAATTGTTTTATATTTTGTGTCTTTTGTGTCACAACATCAATTATACAAATCCATTAATTTCTCAAATTTAGATATATTTTGTGTGTTTTACATTGCCTTCTGGCTAATATTTCTTACGTTCAACGACACTCATTTAATGCATTGCCACGGGTGCTCAATTGGTTCCGATTTTTCACTTTTGTTGTATAATCTCCCTTTTATGTCCACACAATCTACACACGTCTATTTTTAGATCTTCTGCTGACAGGTCATCCTGATACCTATGAAGTTTATACAAATCTCTACAAAAGTAATAAGACGGTCTTGTAATTAGACTTGGTCAGTGTCTGTCGTATACCTGGTCGGTGAATAGTACCTCCAAGCCATGGGTAATAAAAACATAGTCTGGTAAAAAGCTCTGGAACTTTGAGACTTGGATTGCAAGTGAAAATCACCTTTATTGTACTATATTCAGCAAAATTAAAATCTTGAACAAAACAACCTGCATTATATGTTTTTACCTTTATGTACATAGACATCTAATTATTTGCGCTGTCTAATGAACTTTAGCCTGCAGCTTTTACTTTCTTTGCACACTTGCTTGTTATATTTTATACTATTTGGCTTATTAATATAATCTTCTCTAATGTTTTCTTAACTATATGATGTGTGAACCTTTAGGGTCTGAAGAAGAGGGAGGCCCTCCCTCCAAACACATTACCCTTCTACCCCTGTTTTTTACCAATAAAAATCCTAAATCTACCTATTGAATTGGCGCCTCTAAGGAGCCCCCCAATTTAAGAAAACTTAGAGAAACTTGACAACTTAAATCTCTTCAGAAATGCAAATTATTTAAGACTACAAGCAGAGGCTTATTAAGTTTTAAAATTTAATACATGGCCATGCAGTGCAATCATAAAACATGCACTTGTTAGATAAGGAAAATACGTTTTATATATACATCATAACATTATTTACATACAATACAAACACAAACTGTTGTGAAAATAAATTGCATAACCTTACTATCGAATAGTTAGAATTATTAGGCAACGGAAAGTCAGCAAAAACTGTTCGGGCAGCCTTCCAGTGAAGAAGGATTTACCACCTTTTGTCTCATCATGTTGCAAGCTATTTAGTACTTTGGACTTTACACTCTACACTACCTTCCAGTTAGTTAATGCCACATATAGTATAGTGGGGGATTGCATACATGCTACAGGCCCTCTATGGTTCCTAATTGATGTATAAGTCTCAATTGATATTACGTAAATGAGGAGCGTGGTGACCTCGTCATTTTATTCTGTATCACCTATAATTGTTTGATTTTTAGCTATATTTCTTCTCCATGTAGCACCTGATTATTATAATATGTTTCGTGGATTTTTCAGAATTTGGCTGTAAGGGGATGGATGTGTCTATGTCTATTTAAAGGGGTTATACCACGAAACAATTGACTACAAAAAGCTGTCAAAGAGGTTAAAATATTTCAAAAATCTATTTGTAATGGTTACCTGGAAGTAAAGATACCTCTCTATGTGTTATTATGATGCGTGTTCAGCCTCTATTCTGCTCCACAGAGAAGCAGATGTGGGAGGGGCCAGGCACATGCACAGCACTGACAGCTGCAGTTATTGCACAACTCAGTGCTACAGAGCGCTCAGCCTTCAGAGTCTCCTTCCACCTGCTGTGCTCAAATAGTCCCTGCATTTACTGATCCAATAGAAGTCCAATAGAAATGTGTCACACGCCCCATGTTAAAAGTGCACCAAAAAAAGTTGGTGCAGTCTGTCAAGCAGGCAGGGGGCACCAGATTCATGAAGAACGTGCGCCAGAAATCCTGAATCTGGCGCCCTGCACATTACACAGGACACTGCACATAGTACACATGTACTATGTATTCTCACAGCATCATGGTCGGTCAGGTTGATATGCATGGCGGAAGTCTAGGGGAGGCAAACCCCACGTGTATCGTCACTCCAAAGTGCCAACTTACCCCTGAGGAAGTCACGGAGTTTGCCGTCCCTGCATTTTTTAGACCTCGACATATTTACAACTTTACTGTCCGCCTGACCTAACATGATGCTGTGAGAGAATACATTGTTTTGCTCTAATTGTTATGCATTGATTGTACAAAATTAGGGGCATTAACATGGATCTTCAGTTATTTTATGACTTTACTAATAGAATTTTATATTTTGTATGTTACTTGGGGCCGTTAATTGATCTCTTTCTGTGTATTTTGGAAGGAATTGCAAGTAAATCCCTAGATAGATAGATATGAGATAGATAGATAGATTAGGATCAGTGGATCCTCTGGACCACGGCGGGAGATGTAACTAGCCAACACACCGGAACCGGAGCCTAGCGGCACCTGGTATTCACCGAGAGCCCGCCGCAAAGCGGTGTTTGGACATGCTGCGGAGGATACCACTAGGTCGTTCCCAGGTGTGACTAGCCCACAGGTGGCAGCCGAGTTCGAGGTACCTTAGCGGATGACAATCTCGTAGACAGGTCCAGGCACAGGGTCAGGGCAGGCGGCAGAGATGCCAACGTCAGGTCCAAGTCCGGGGTCAGCAACAGGAGGTCCAGGCAGGTGGGAACGGGAACCACAGGCACACGGAACACAGCAACATGGAGGAACTCAGGTAACACAGGACACAGGAGCGGGAACACACAGGATACACGAACGAGGAATACACAGGAAGCAGGAATACACAGGAACGCAGGAATACACAGGAACGCAGGGAATAATCGCTTGTAAGCTTTCTCTAAGGCTATGAGGCACAAAGATCCGCAAGGGTAACAGGAAGAGGCAGGCTTATGAAGAATTGGGCAATATGGCAGCGCCAATTAATGGCGCGTGACCCTTTAAAATTTGGAGAAGGTGCCAGCGCGTGGCCTAGCAGTCGGGGACACGCGCGCAGCAGCGAGGGAGCGAGCCAGGAGCGGGGAGGGTGAGTTGCGCTGGCGGCGCGCTGGCGGGGGCAGGGCGGCACGGGTGAGCTCGCGACCCGCGATGTGGGTCGCGGGACCACCGTGACAGTACCCCCCCCTTGGCTTCCCCCTCCTCTAGGCTGGAGGAAACCTTGCAGAAGAATACGATCCAATACGTTGTCCTTCTGGCTCCCACGACCTTTCTTCAGGCCTGAACACCCTCCAGTCAACCAAGAAGAAACCGCTCCCCCTCACCGTCTTCATGTCCAAGATCTCTTTACTCATAGGGTTGGTAGAGTCCGCCACCTGGAGTAGGAGGAGGATCTTGCTGGGAGAAAGCGATTCAAGATGACAGGCTTGAGCAGGGAGACATGTAAGGAGTTCGGGATGCGCATGGTGGGAGGAAGGCGCAGCTTATAGGCCACAGGGTTAATACGCTTCAGCCACCTCAAATGGACCCAGATAGCGAGGGCCAAGCTTGTAGCTGGGAATCTCAACCGGACATATTTTGAAGACAGCCCACACTTTATCCCTGGGAGAAGATGGGAGGAGGCCTGCGTTTTTTATCGGCCTGAGTCTTGGCAGTGGGCAGAGGCCTGAAGCAGGGCTGACGAGTTGTTCCCAAATAGCTTTAAGGTCCGTTACCAACTCTTCCACAGCGGAACATCAGCAGACACGGAGAGAGGTAGGGGTGGACGTGGATGTCTTCCATATAGAACAAAGAAGGGTGATGCACCAGCAGACTCCGAATCCAGGGAGTTATATGAGAACTCTGCCCAAGGTAGCAAAGTGACCAGGTATCTGACGGGCAGAGACAAAGTGAACGAGGTAACAGCCCAAAGTTGGTTAACTCTTTCAAACCTGTCCATTAGACTGAGGATGGTACGCAGAAGAGAAGTCCAGTTTTCTGCAGTTGATTACACAGGGCTCGCCAGAAGCGGAGGGAACAAACTGGACCCTCGGTCGAGACGATGTGCAACAGAAGTCATGTAGGCGAAAGAGTGGGTGAAGAACTGGTGCAAGGTGTGGAGCAGACGGCAGGCTCGGCAGAGGAACAAAATGAGAATTTTTGGAAAAGCGGTCGGTTACCACCCAGATAACGGTATTGCCAGATGATGGTGGCAGGTCGTAATAAAGTCCATAGCCACGTGAGACCACGGGCAGGTAGGCACGGGTAACGGCAACAGACGACAGCTGGTTTTTGTCGTGAGGGTATTATACCAGCACAAGAGGTACGGACCGCACAAAAATCCCGAACGTCCTTAACCAAATCAGGCCACCAATAGAAGGGAAATTAGGGCCACAGAGCGCTGCACCCCAGGGTGCCACAGCCACACGAGAGGAATGTCCCCAGGTCAGGATCCTTTACGAGTCCAGGTCGCACATAAGTCTTGCGGGAGGGTAATTGCCGGAGGTCCACCGGCGCTGCCAGCACAAGTCTCTCAGGAGGAATGATGTATTGGGGCACAGTCCTCCCCCATAACATCCGAAGCCGCGACAAGGCGTCAAGCCTTGATGTTTTTTCGCCAGGGCGAAAATGGATTTGGACAGTCAAACACACGGAAAAGAAGAGAGACCACCGGGCTGAACGGGGTTCAACCGCGAGCCGACTGTAGGTTGGAGGTTCTTGTGGTCAGTGGTAGATGCTGACGGAATCGGTCCCTCCACAAAGTACGCCACTCCTCAAGGCAAGCTTGATGGCCAGAAGCACACGATCTCCAATACGAATATTTTTCTCTGCAGCGGAGAGAAAATTTTGGAGAAGAAAGCCGCAAGATAGAGTACGGCCCGCTCAGGCCTTCTGAGTAAGGAGACCGCTCCAGTCCTACGGAGGAGGCATCAACTCCACAAAAAATGGTTTCTCGGTATCTGGTCTGGGTAAGGGACTGAAGACGAGAAGAAAAAAGCAGACTTAGGTCTCCGTGAAGGCCTGGTCGACCTCTGGGGGCAGGCACGGAGAATTGACACTTTCTTCGTTAGCGCCACCATAGGAGCTACCAGAGATCGAGAAGTGAGGAATGAATGTCTATTACTAATTGCGAAGCCCAGGAACTTTGAATAGCCCGTAGTCCCACTGGGGCGTGGCCACTGAAGAACCGCAGATAACTTGTCAGGATCCATTTGCAAGCCTTTATCGGAAATAATGTAGCCGAGGAATGGAAGGCTTTTTTCATGAAACAGGCACTTCTCCAGTTTGGCGTAGAGATGGTGGCCCTGAGGCGGCTAAGCACTTGCCGTACATGGGAATGGTGGGACTCGAGGTCAGCAGAATACCACAAGGATGTCATCCAGGTAAACCACCAACACAGCGGTACAATAAGTCCCTGAAGATATTGTTGACAAAACTCTTGGAAAAACGGCTGGCGCAAAAAGGCAATAACTAAATATTCAAAATGCCCATCACGGGTGTTAAAGGCGGTCTTCCACTCGTCGCCCCTCCTGATGCGGATAAGTTGTAGGCCCCACGAAGATCCAGCTTGGTAAAGACTCTCGCACCCCGTAGGCGATCAAAACCGCTCCGTGATCAGCGGCCAGAGGATAGCGATTCTTAACGGTGACTTTGTTAAGACCGCGATAGTCAATACAGGGGCGGAGAGAGCCATATTCTTGGTGACAAAAAAGAAGCGGCCCTGCCGGAGAGGTGGATTTGCGAATGAAGCCTCTTTGCAGATTCCTGGACATTTGGGACATGGCGGCTGTTTCAGGTACCGAGAGCGGGTACACCCGACACCGAGGAGGAGAAAGGAGCCCAAAAGAGACAAGCAATGATCGTCAGTTTGATGTTTAGTCTGTGGATGGGACCTGCAGGGACTGGTTAGATGGCGCAGGTTACTTCTGTTTGGGCCTTGTTTGTTGAACAGCCTGATGGCAGCGGGGAGGAATGACTTACGATAACGCTTCCTCTCACATTTGGGGTGAAGCAGTCATTATTATATGTTTCATGGAATTTTCAGAATAAAATTTGACCTTTTTTTAAAATATATGGGTCAATGCTTCTTGTGTTTTGTTTTTGGTTGATGTAAAGAGTTGATCTTGTCTGGTATTTTTGAAATCCCTACCTAATCTAGCCCCCTTTGTGATGTGAGATTGGCATGTCTACACCTCTACCAAGATGTGACACATAGTCCTAATTCGGTCATATCTTCTTCTAGGGGTCTCCTAAAAAGAAGATTTGTCCAACACATTTCCCAGAATGAATTTACTAATCTAACCATAACAAACACCACTATGTGCACACGAGAATAGTTGATAAGAAAAAAATTAAGAATTGGTTTTGTGGTATTTTGTGTAATTTTAAAGAAAAAGGCACCATGAATGACCCCCTCAAGAGCTACATAGGTGAGTGACAGTGTTCCTGGAGATGGTAGAGAGTGATAAAAGCTGTATAAAACTTATCCCTTTCTGGGAGCCGTTTAAATCTTTTTAATATGTTTCCCCTATAAAAGGTATGGTTCTCAATCTCTGCAGCAGTGTGGACATGGCAGGTGATATCCTACTTTGTAGTGGTGTTGGTAGCTGCACAGTCTGTGGCCATCATAATGGTCGGGCAGAAGATGTGTTTTGGCTGTGTAATGGTTGTAGTATTGGCAGCTATGATGGCAGCCTGAGCCAGGAGAAGGTACAAAAGAAAATGGGGCAGATTTACCCGGTCCATTCGCGATCCAGCGGCGCTTTCTCTGCGGTGGATTCGGGTCTGGCCGGGATTCACTAAGCCAGTTCCTCCGACGTCCACCAAGTGTCGCTGCTGCACTGAAGAGCATCAGAACGCACTGAAGTTCACCGAGCCATCGTGGGTGAAGGTAAACGCAGCGGTTTTTCCGAATCCATCAGGTTTTTTACGGCCACGCCACCCGATTTCCGTCGTGTGCATGCCGGCGCCAATGCGCCACAATCCGATCGCGTGCGCCGAATTCCCGGGGCAATACAGGGAAAATCGGCACAAAACGGAAATATTCGGTTAAACCGTTGCAAAAACACAAATCGGGCCCTTAGTAAATGACCTCCATTGTCTCCAAAACTGCAAAACTATATGTATATGTTCCATCAACTGTAGCATAAGGGCTTTGGTGTAAAATTGCTAATATCTATAATTTCATAAAATGTATTTTTTTTTAACTTTTTATTGAATCACTGTATCTGTCAATAACCTTCACACTTTGGGCTTTTCGTAGTACTATAACATTGTGCATTTTATGAAATCACTGCATCTGACTTGTACAATTTGGCCAATAGTAAATCAAAATACAGTGTACTACTGAAATGAGGGACCAGGTACAGGAACACAGACAGTAAACCCTAAATCTGAATCCAACGCCCTTCCTACTTACTTGAAACCACCCTAAGCTGTGGCCTGTAAGTGTTGGGCAATCCCTCCCTGCATCAAAGGGCAAAACATGTAGTCAAGGACAAAACAAGTCAAGAGCCAAGGATCAGGAAGCCAGAAAAATAATGAGAGTAAGGACAAGAGATAACTAGGAAGAACTCTAAGGTCAACAACCTAGGAGGTGTGGGCAAGGCTCCTATATGACGTCAGAGTACTGGCCTCAATAGAATTGGGCCAGAACTCAGCGACCTGGATAACACAGAGAGTCAGTGACTTGTGTGAGGAACAGTCATACACGACAGGTTATCTAATTATAACCAAGAGCAAATGCTGCTGAAAGAGACGGGCGTGGTACTAATGTGGTAGCCAAGGTAGGGCAGCCAAGGTAGGGAAGCAGGCAACAAGAACCACAGGATGGTACAGGAACCACAGGAATGGATCACCGGAGCTGGACACAGGAACAGACGGCAAGATGGCAGGACCTCGGCTGGATGGCAGGACCCCGGCTACATAGCAGGACCTCGGCTGGATAGCAGGACCTCGGGACCGCCACAGGAATACAGTATGGCCACAGGAACACGGAACCTCCACAGGAACACGGGACTGCCAAAGGAACACAGGACTGCCAAAGGAACACGGAATGCCACAGGAACACAGGAACCTGGAGAAACACTGCAGTGCAGACACACAGAGGAGTGACACCTGGTGACTCTGGAACACTAAGAAACACAGGAGAGCTTTCACTTCAGGTAATGACTTGAAGATCCGGCAGAGAGTGAAGGAAGGAGCCGATTATAAGGGCGTGCCGGATTAGCCAGCACCAATTAGAAGGACGATGTCCCTTTAAATCGAGACAAGTCAGTGCGCTCCCTAGCAGCGGGAGTGTGCAGCCTTGTCAAAGGAAGCGTGCGGCCTGGACGAGACCACAGCCTGGAGCCTGGAGAGGTAAGTATAGGCCGGGGGGGAAACACTAAATAGCAGAGCACATGTGTACCCGTGGTCTGCGTCATGGATCACTGGGGCATCTGTGACATTGATTGGGTGAGAGATGATTGTAAGGCCTTGAGATTGAGAGATGCCTACAGGTCAGTTCCCAAGAACATGTTCCCCTGATCCTCACATAGGGAAATTGCTCATTTCTCAGGAGTTTTAGGGTGAATGTTGAATGATAAAGATCAGTTTGCTTATCCGTAGTGTTAATATAATGTGAAGAGCCAATAGCTATCTTTGAGGGTCTTAAAACCAAAAGTAACTTAAGGTTATCCATAAACCTAAAACTTTTTCTTATGTTGTATGGGAGTTTTCCCTTCCTCATCCAATCTATTCCCTTCCTTGGTTGAACTTGATGGGGATGTGTCTTTTGACAATACAATAAACTACGTAATATGGATGGTTGTGTTAGTTTTACAAAGTGTCTTTAAACAATATAAGAATAAATTATGCCAAGAACCTCGGAGACGTTAATCACAACAATTATAATTTATCCCTAAAGGTAAAGATGAATCATTTAGCGTACTCGAAACTGCTCGTTGCTCGGACGAATACTTCGCCCGCCGAGAAAATGGCATCTCCCGCCGTTTTGCTTTTTGGCGGCCAGAAACAGAGCCAATCACAAGCCAGGAGACTCTGCACTCCACCCAGCATGACGTGGTACCCTTACACGTCGATAGCAGTGGTTGGCTGGCCAGATCAGGTGACCCTGGAATAGACTAGCCCCTGCCTGCGCTGCTAGGATCATTCTGTGTCTGGATGCCGCTAGGGAGAGAGCTGCTGCTGGTCAGGGAAAGCGTTAGGCTGTTCTATTAGAATAGTGTTAGGTAGGAGTGATTCTACAAGAACCCAACAGCCCTTCTTAGGGCTACAATAACGTTATACATTTTTTTTTTTTATTTGCAGCTAGTACCATATTGTGAGGAATTTGCAGGGGGACTTGCTACCGTTGTGTTTAGCTCTTAGTGACACACATATCCACCTCAAACACCAAAGTGGGACAATTTATTAGGGGTTTGATTTCAATTAGGCACAGTCTGCCAGTTTCTTTTTATTTTACGTTTATTTTTTCATAACTCAGCGTCATCTCATCTGGCATAGCAGTGTGCTTTCATACTTGGCTAGAAAATAGCCATAGGAGAATCCAAACGGCTTACTTAGGCCTACAATAGCGTTATTTATTTTATTTCTCGTTGATCTGCTGGTGGCTGGCCTTGCTGTAGTGCATCTACTACCATATTGTGAGGAATTTGCAGTGAGACTTGCGACCGTTGTGTTTAGCGCTTAGTGACGCACATATCCATCGCAAAGACCGAAGTGGGACAATTTATTAGGGGTTGGATTGAAATTAGGCACAGTCTGCCATTCACTTTTTATTTTACATTTATTTTTTCATAACTCAGCGTCATCTCATCTGGCATAGCAGTGTGCTTTCATAGTTGGCTAGAAAATAGCCATAGAAATAGGATAGCATCGTTTGGTTTTAAAAACTAAAAAACACAAAAAAAAAGTAAAAAAAAAATTAAAGTTATAACTTTCATTTTCAAAATGTTTAACCCGAGGGCTAGGGGTAGAGGACGAGGGCGGGGACGTGGGCGTCCAACTACTGCAAGGGGTCAGAGGCCGTGGTCCTGGGCGGGGTGAGACACCACCTGCTGATGAGGGAGCAGGGGAACGCCGCAGAGCTACACTCCCTAGGTTCATGTCTGAAGTTACTGGGACTCGTGGTAGAGCACTGTTGAGGCCAGAACAGTGCGAACAGGTGATGTCGTGGATTGCCGACAATGCTTCGAGCAATTTGTCCACCAGTCAGTCTTCCACGCAGTCCACCCATGTCACCGAAATCGGCACTCCTCCAGCTCCTGCACCTCAGCCTCCTCCCCCCCAGTCTGCACCCTCCCAGGAAAATTTGGCATTTGAACCAGCATACTCTGAGGAACTGTTTTCTGGACCCTTCCCACAGTCACAAACCACTTGTCCGGTTGCTGCTGAGCAATTTTCCGATGCCCAGGTTTTCCACCAGTCGCAGTCTGTGGGTGATGATGACCTTCTTGACGTAGTGGAAGAAGTGTGTAAAGAGGTGTCCGACGATGAGGAGACACGGTTGTCAGACAGTGGGGAAGTTGTTGTCAGGGCAGGAAGTCCGAGGGGGGAGCAGACTGAGGGATCGGAGGATGATGAGGTGACAGACCCAAGCTGGGTTGAGAGGCCGGGTGAACACAGTGCTTCTGAGACGGAGGAGAGTCCTCGACCAGAACAGGTTGGAAGAGGCAGTGGTGGGGCCAGACGGAGAGGCAGGGCCAGAGCTGGTGCATCAGCGCCAAATGTGTCAACTAGTGAAGCTCCCGTGGCGAGGGCTCCTGCGGCGAGGGCTAGATTTTCAGAAGTCTGGAGGTTCTTTAAGGAAACACCGGATGACCGACGGACTGTGGTGTGCCACATTTGCCAAACCAGGATCAGCAGGGGTTCCACCACTACTAGCTTAACTACCACCAGTATGCGCAGGCATATGAATGCTAAGCACCCCACTCAGTGGCAACAAGCCCGTTCACCTCCGGCCGTGCACACCACTGCTCCTTCCCCTGTGTCAGCTGATAGTCAGCCCCCTGCCCAGGACCCTGCCACAAAAACCCCATCGTCGCCTCCACGATCCTCCACAGCATCCACCAGCGTTCAGCTCTCCATACCCCAGACGCTGGAGCGGAAACGCAAATATAGTGCAACCCACCCGCACGCCCAAGCCCTAGCGGAAATAGGCAAATAGTGAACCACCCGTCACGCCAAATGCCTTAATGTCCCATCTCCAGATTGCTTAGACTGGAGATGCTGCCCGATAGGATGTATGAGACCGAGGGGTCTTCGCAACCTCATGGCGGCGGCCCCCCCGCCCTCGGTTTCGGTCCCAGCCGCCACTACTTTTCCAGATGTGCCGTCCCAGCCCTGCACCATCACGTGTAGACAACATCATCCGTGCCGTCTGACCAAGCCGTTTTCTGACAAGGTACACTGACCACGGACACGTGAGAGTGATGCCGGGCAAGGCCACTATATATTCGGCGACGACATTGGGTTAACTGGTGGAGGCTGGACCGGTCTGAACGTGACATGGATATATACTGCCAGACGCCAAGAGGATTGCGGGGCCCTACCTAGGTCCAGGGCTTTCAGGCCTAATAATATGCTATCCTTCCTCCTCCCGCACCCCCCTCCATCCTTCCTACTTTGAACTACCATACGTAGGGCAATGGCCGCACATCAGTCGCGTAGCTCTAGGGCACAGCAGCAGTTGCCGTCGCTAAGCGGACGGCAGGCGGTGCTCCAACTGCTGAGGCTGGCGAATAAAAGGGCAACACCGTACCAAGAACTATTACAGGGACAGTCACGGCCAGTGGATCTAGATCTGTGGCTGAGCCACCGCTGAACCTGAAGACAGGCATGGTTGTGTATGACAACGGCCGTAAACTGGGGCGGCTCGCAACTCGGCCAGACTGACAAATGTTGCCATGCCTGACCATGTGTTAAATTGATAGTTTAGCGGTTCCTCAAGACATACCCAATCGCTGATTTGATCATGAAGGGGACGCCGCAAAGCTTGTGGGCGCATTTGACAGGAAGTTCCAGCACAGATGCTGCCCACTCTCAGGGCAGAGCAGGCCGCCTCCAAACTGCCGCTCACAGACTGTTGTGCGAGTGCCCACGAGGTGGAATTCAAACATTAACATGTTATCCAGAGTTTACCAAGCAGCGAAGAGGCGATTGTAGATGCCAGATGTCAATTCCACCAGAACAAATGGTAGTAGGTCCAGTCCGCTCCTCACGTTACAATGAGGAGGGGACGTGGATGTCGATATCTGTCGGTGCTGAGTAATTGAGGATGATCAACACCGTGGTCAGTGGCGATGCCGCCATCCATCAGCTCACCATCCAGCTGCTTGGCTGTGAAAAAAAACTCTTTGATAGCATGAAGTCGGAGCCTTTGCGCTACTCAACAAGAGACGGCGGGAAGAAGATTCCCTGTTGATAGCCACAAAGCACCCTAAGGTCTGTTCTCAGCGGCATATCGAGGAGGTGGAGGAGGTATGAGGAGGAAGAGGAGGAGAATGTTGGCGAGCCACAAGAGGGGACATTGTCAGTCCTTCACTTTTCAGCGTGTAGGGGCAGAAGAAGAGAGTGGAGGAGTTGGAGGAGGAGGGAAATGGGACAGTCAGGCCAGTGAGGGGAGTGAAATTCTTGAGCGTTGGTTACTCTGGACGCATATGGCAGATTTCATGCTAGGCTGCCTATACCGTGACCCTCGCGTTCAAAGGGAATTATTCCAGCACCTGTGTGATTACTGGGTATTCACTCTCTGACCCACGTACAAGCAAAATCTTTCACTCTCTCCGAGAGGGGAAAGGAGTGTGAGAATGAATGAATACCAGCAGGCCATGGTGCACAAGCTGAAACAGTATTTCACGTCTGACAGCGGCAGCGGCAGAGTGCGTAGTTCTGCGGGGGGAAAAGTGCAGGGAGAGTAGGCGAGAAAGGCAGCTTGTACAGGCACTGGCAAGGTACGCTTGACAAGCTTTGCCAGCTTTATGTCACCCCAGCAAGAACCATGTCACCTGTCCCCGTCTCGGCAGAGTAGATAGGGTGATCTTTACAGAAAGATGGTGAGGAGTAAGTAGATGACCATACCATCGTCCTAATGATCAACAGATCCTACAATACTGGTTTCCAAAGCTGGCCAATGTGGACACGAAAAGATGGCGCTGTACGCATTGGGGTTCTTGCCTCCTTGCCGCAGCGTGTTGTCCGAGTAGGGTTTTCAGTGCAGCTGGTGGATCATCATACGATAGGCGTACCATGCCTGTCGACGGACCCGCGCTGACAGGGCTGATGCTTTATAAGATGAATATAAAAAGCGTCCTTGGATTTCTCATAATTCCAATCTCCACAGGGAAGGAGCTCAACCTGCATAATTTATGCCTCCTCCTCATTTTCCTCCTTCTCACTCCTCTTGGTACACTAACACAGACCGATGGAAACTGGCTATTTTTTGGACAGGGGCCCCTGGCTCTAGACTATAGTACTTAGTGTGTGTGTACTTCTATTTTGGAGGGCAACCTACCCGGTCCTCTGTTTTAAACTAATTTTGGGGGAGTCCCACATACAGGCACTCCATTATTAAATTTTCGGGCGGGCCACCACCTGCTCTCTGGTTTGAAAATTTATTTGGGGAACTGACCACAAACAGGAACTCAATTCATTTCATGCTGGAGGGCCACTACCGCTCCTCTGGTTTGAAAACTTTTTTGGACTGCCACATTAAGGCACTCAATCTATTTCATATTTCGGGAGGGCCCCCCCAAAAACAACAAACTACCTGCTCGCCTTGGTTTTGAAAACTTTTTTGGACGGCCACATACAGGACACTCAATCTATTTTTATTTTCTGGAGGCCACCTACCTGCTCTCGGTTTTTTGAAATCTTTTGGATGCCACAACAGGCACTATCAATCTATTCAATGTTTTTGGAGGGCCACCTACCTGCTCTTGGTTTGAAAAGGCTTTTTTGGACATGCCACATACAGGAACTCCATAGCTATTTCATTTTCTGGGAGGGCCACCTACCTGTCCTCTGGTTGAAAACTTTTTTGGAATGCACATACAGGAACTAATCTATTTATTTTTTGAGGGCCCACCGACCTGCTCTTGGTTGAAAAACTTTTTGGACTGCCACATACAGGCACTATCAAATTAAATTGTGCTCCATAGCAGCCTCCACACTTTGCTCCATGCACCTCCAAAAGTAGTCCGTATAGATGCCTCCAACATTGTCCCCTTATCAAACGGAGGGCGGTGGTCAGGCAGAAAATTTGGTTGGTTCATGGAGTCCCATCAAAGTTGGTAACTTGTCGCCACCCTGCTGTGTTATCCACAAAACTATACTGGCAAACTTTAGGATGATTAACCGAATATTTCAGCGCTGCTGCGAATCTGTTTGATTACACCAGCTGTGTAATCCACAAAATATATCCAAACTTTACCTTTACGGATATTATTTCAGCGTTCTGCTCATCCTCCCGCCTTTACATTCCCCTACCCGCCATCTCCCAAAACTATAAGAAACGTTACTACACTTAACTATGGGTGGGAGGCTGGGAACGGTTGACCCTGGGTTGGTCATTATACGGCCGACAGCCGAGATTGCCGGGGCCTACATCGGTCCAGGTCTCAAAGGCCGACTATAACACTCATCCTTCCTGTCCCACCCCTCATTCCACCTCCTCCGAAGTACAAGCCGTGGGCATGGCGCAATCAGTCGGTTTAGCGTCTAGGCACAGCAGCAGTGCCGTCGCTAAGTCCGACAGGCAGGTCGGGTGATCAAAACTGCTGAGCCTAGGAGATAAAAGCACACACGCCCCAAGAGCTATACAGGGCAGTCCCATTCAAACTTGTTAACTTTGTCGCCCACCCTGCTGTGTAATCCACAAAATATAGCTGGCAAACCTTTTATCATTTACCGCTATTAGTTCAGCGCTTCTGGCGCATTGTTTACATTAACATTCACGCCATAATCAAAACTTATAAGGAACGCTACTACACTTGATCTTATACAAAAGGTTCTTAGAAGTGCTGTTGGGGAAGTAGACTCAGAGACAGGGGCTTGGGATTGGCGAAAAGCATAGCCTGGGCGGGAGCTCCCGCCAAGCTCCATCCCAAGGATCCAAGCTAACATAGTGTTTAACTGCAGCACCTTCTAATCTTGCTAATAGTTTCAATGCCGCTATACGAAGGGGAAAAACACCCGGAGCAAACGAGCTTTCGTCCCCCGGTTTGTCGTGTCAGGCAGAATTTTGGGTTTGTTTTCATGGCTTCCACCATCAAACTGTTAAGTTTGTCGCCAACGCCTGCTGTGCTTGTGGTATATCACAAAAAATATACTGGCAAACTGTGGATAATTTACCGATATATTTGAGATGCCCTTCTTGCTCACACTACTTTGGTTCATCTATGCCAACCCATTTGGTTTTAAGCCCTGAGTCCAGTTTGGGGTATGTTGCCGAAGACACTCTCTAGCACTGCCAAGCTGTCTGCTGACATATCTCGGCAGTGTCCTTTCTGACATGCCATCCTATAGTGTCAGGGGTGTCCTAATTATTGATGTTATAGATGCTATCTAGCTCTTTCTGTATCGCACTCTGTCATGGGCATGCGTTGCATTTTAAAGCAGCCCTCAGAGGATATAATCAGTGTGGAGATCATGCTATTGCCTGACCTGCTGGTTTCCAGATCCTACACTTAGTCCGTCTATTGGGTGCAGCTTAGATGTTTCCATCCTTTTCTGAGGTTTTCAAGTGTGTTGGCCAGATTCCCTGGTTGCAGAAGCCTTGGGTCCCTTGACAAAAATGCTCGAGTCTCCCATTGACTTCAAATGGGGCTCGTTATTCGAGACGAGCCACATTCCGAGCATCGGAGGAAAAGTCTTGATACAATACGAATAAATTGGATACGTACGAACGAGCAGAGTTAGTGCGCACGATTAATCTCTAATCTTACATACATGTAGTCTTTAAGATTCGCACAAGCTCTAGACTCCTGCTTTCATATGGCAATTACAGGGGACTCACCTCTGACAATCTGCACCTCCACGCCAGGCACGTGACGGGTGGGCCCATCAATTCTATGAAAGCCTAAAACTGCTTTTATAGAAACAGCTTTCAGCATGCATGAGGGCTACATTCGAAGAAGATGTTTAGGTATGAAGTTATTGGGTGCCTAATATTATCTGCCTTAAAAAGCCCTAAAACTATATTTTGGTAGTACAATGTGTCTTGAGAAAACAATCTCGAAATCCCGTGGTGATATGTTAAAGTGTGTTCCCAAAGTTTTAACCGCTTATAATTAAACAGGGAAAATTTGAAAAAAAATTGGCTTGGTACAAAAGCCCTAAAGGGCTGTATTTCTTACGGGTTAAGAAGCTTATGGAAAATTGGATTCCTCTGAAAGATAACTCAGGGTTATTATAATTTATAAAGTAGATATGGGGAATAACATTCATATTTTTTCTCTAGACTCCTCAGTCGTTGTGCAGCCAGCCATGTTCTCTAGGAAACTGGAAAGTCTTTAAGAATGGGAAACTTAGCGTGCTGCTTGATGCGAACCGTATGTGTGATGGAGATGATAAAAAGTGGCCCAGATATATACAATGACCCAATTTAACATTTTATTTTGTACCATTCATGTATCAGCCTGGGGCAAAAAATTACAATTGTCCATAAACAACTAGGGAAGACTCGGACTGGCCCATTGGTGAATCCACCAATGGTGCCCCTTAAGCTTAGGCGGGCCACTCAGCCCTACTTATGGGCATATTCTGTTACTCACAGATGCACGCTAAGAGAACTAAGCTAAAGGCAAAAGGCCAATAAGCAGTGTTTACTAACAGTGCTCACAGGAACATCATCAGTCCAAGACAAGAGCTAGAAGGTTGGTCAGTTTTTAGGACATCGCAGCATAGAACAGAGAATATTTGCCCTATAAAGTTTTTGATGGCTAGTCTTGAGCCCTAGGGTATATCAGTGGTCCTGGTATTCTGCTCCTTATGAAACAAATCGATTCTTAAAAACTCTGTGGTAGTTACATAATGCAGTCACTAGTTACATTTCGCGCATCATGAAGCTACCCTCCAGTTCACAAGAGAAATTCAAATATTTATTGGATCTTGCTGAGAAGAATACAGCCACTCTGATTAACCGAGAACCCACCCTTGTCAGGGGGGTTCCTGTACCAGCGTAACTGGCGTACTCTGCTGTGCATTATGTATGTGAAGTTTCTTTGGGTCTGTTTGAGCTTGTATTTTTGGTGTGTGTATTTCACACATGGGGCATATTTTTTGCTCCAATCTGCCACCTTCACACCAGTGGGGCATGATGGACGTGAATGAGACGCACTGGATATGATGGACAGTCAGTGTAGAGGTGGACGAACGGGAGGAGGACGAGAAGGCGAGAAGGGTTGACTGTCCCGCGCCTGCACATTCGGCTGCTGCACGGGCCAACTTTCACGAAAAGTCAGCGGGCTGAGTTCGCTATGCAAGGCGGGCCTGGCTAGAATAACGATGTGCAGCAGCAAGCCCCGATACATAAAGAGGCTGAAGCCTCAGTGAAAATGCAATGAGGGAGCCAGCGTATTATAGAGGATATCCCCCATTCATTGAAAGTAAAAATCCTTAAAATTGTGATTTTAATTCATAAATGGAATGTACGTTCTTCTTATACCAAATCATTTTGTAAATGCCAGATTGAGCCCAGGAGAATGATTCGACAACATTGAGTCGACACTCTATGCCTCCTATGAGCCAAATAACGTTTATTTACAGATGCTAACAGTTTTCAAAGGAGATCTGCGATTGACTAAATCTTGAATACCTACACAAGCTAGGCATGAAAAAAATCAAATATGAAGAGAATTCCTCTAGCTAAAGGAGAGCTGGAAAGTTCACCTGAAAACTATTATGGAGCACTTGAACATTAAGTGGCTGTGAAATTCATTGCACAGAGATATTACCATTATACCTGAATGCAACCTGTTGATGTCCTCATGCAGAACTAAAAGGCAACTCTCATCCAAAAAATAGTTGCTGATATAGAGAGCGTTGCAGGCACGATCAAATGCACATGTGGACGCTACTCCCAACAAGGCTGCAGCCCAGAATGACCGCAGTACAACAATGCACTCCGCAATCAATCATTGGGGCCTCGAGGTGCGTGCAAGGCTCATTGGCATCATGGACTGTTTGTTGCCACCACCTAATCACAGGCCCGACTAGATTCCACCGTAATGGATCCTTTAGGAAAAGCATCCGGCGGCTCGTGCTATGTATGACAACTCGGGAACACATACAGCAATACTGGTCAGTTGCCGATTTAATAAGCACCAGAACCTGGCAGCACCACCAGCACCTAATCCAGTTGCCGAGATGTAAGTCCTGTATCTGTCCGGTGCTACCGATGTGAATAATATCGTGTACGAGAGAAAGGATGTGACTTTTAAACACGTGATATTAGGAGATTTGTATTGAAGCTCTCTAGCCTGCCTTGGGTATTGGTTTACCCTTTTTGTTACTGGCATTGAATTCCTGTATGCCAGTTTGGACCATTCCTTGGGCAGGGTTAGGGTTTGTGGCGTATAAACACCAGTCTACTTGTTACCATGGGGGTGGTGTGTGAACTGATCCCAGATGCTCTGACGAAGTCTGGGTTAATAATTAATAATTTAATTCTTTATTGATATAGACTCACAGCCCTATACATAGCTTGAAAAACGAAGACAGGTCAAAGTGGAAAAAACATGGGGGAGTCGGAGAAAAAATAGGAAAGGTGGGGACCCTTCTATTTTGGCGAACAGTATTCCTAGAGGTTGTGGGAGGCGAAATACCCGGAGGAAAACCCATGACAAACAAGGGAGAGAAACATACGAATTCTTTGCGATGAGACCTGGATGGACTTTAACCTGTACTCCAGTCTGCAAGGATTAGTTGCTAACACTGAGCACATTTTGCTTTATGGGATTGGATCCCACTCTATGGCACTATTGATGTGTGTGTCCTACAAGTCTTTGTGTCATTGTTGTGGTACTGAAATGCCATTAACCCCTACCCGAGGGAAATGTGGCGTGAAACGTTCAAAAAGGAAGTCAGACTCAGTTAATAAAAAGGGCTTTATAAAACAAATACCAAAAATAGGGGTGGAAGCTTCAATGACTCATGGTCATTGATGCTCAGGTGGGCGGTACTACAGAGTCAGCACCACACTAATACATGTTTGCATTTTTATACAACTTGAAAATGGCTCAGTTCCGAAGAATGGAAAATAGCGGAATACCAAAGGTGAATAAAAAGTGCCACTGAGCATGATGCTTTCCGTAATGTGGCTTCGAGAAATCTGGATTATGATAGAGGAGGAGATTAAATAAAAGGTAAACACAAAACGTGGCGGTGAAAGTCTCGTTTAATGTCTTTTCTTACCATTTCCTAAGATGCTAGGGAATGACCGTTGCTTTATAAAATGAGTGGAGTTTTTATGTGTACATTAGGAGAATGAAGCAGAGCACATATATTGACAGGCCATCGAAAAAAGTTGCTCGTTATTGCAGAGACGAACTTTTCCAGAATGCTCGAGTCGACATCGTCTGAATAACGGCCCCATTGAAGTCAATGGGAGACCGAAGCCATTTTTCAAAGGGACCAGGGTTCTGGAAGATAAAAGGTAAAAGTAATTAATTGAAAAAAGAATGTCTTCTGGATAAAGTTAGCAAGATGGATTGCAAAAATCTGCAATTATTCTTCACTGTTCCGCGCGTATATTATCTCCCGACAAGTTAGCAGAGTGAAGAACCGTGAAGAATAGAAATAAAAACAGTGAACACAGGATCATTTAAGTGAAAAAACACAGTGAAGAAATAGATTGCAGAGGTTCGGCACATACTGACCTTACTGTCGGGAGATACGCTGTCCGGGGATCCGCCTGCTCTTCTTCCACTGAGTTCACCGAGTCTCCGTGCTGTCCCCGAGAATGTCTCGCTGCTGACTGCCACCGATGTTCCGAGCTGATAGACACGAGGTCTCCGTGACGCTCCCCGATGTCTCCGCCTGACCCGATGTCTAGCGTGCCGCCCCGATGTTCAAGTGCCCGATCCCCGAGTCTCGCAGATGACGCTGCCCCGATGTTCCGATGCCCGATGTCTCCTGTGACGCTTACCCCGCATGTCTCCGTGCCAGATACGTGCCATGCCCGCATTGTCTCCACTGCTGCACGCTGCCCCATGTTTCCGTGCTGCCGCTGCCCATGTCTCCATTTGCTGCCTTGCCCAATGTCTTCTTGCACACATTTTATTGTTCTTCACATTACTATTTTGTTTGTGCACCGTCCGCGTAGGGCGTATCTTCCGCCAAGTGTAAGAAGATTGTGCGAACATCTGTAATTATTTTCAATGTGTTTTTTTGTCCCTGTGTTTTTCAACTTAACAGGATCCTAAGGTGTTCACTTGTTAACTGTTTTTATGCTATTTCTTCATTCTTCTTCACTGTGTTTTTTTAATTAAAATGCTCGATCTCGAGGCAGGGGGAAAAATACTCGTGCCGAGCAACGAGCCGTTCTCGGCTCGCTCATCTCTAGTGTACATGTTTGTTCTCCAGGTGTGATATGGGAATGTTGGCAAGGGCTGTTTTAGTTGTTGTAAGAATGTGTTACAACGGTTTCATGAGAAATTGTGAATATAAATGAAGTAAGATAAGGATTTTGGATGGATGGATGGATGGGTAGGAGATAATGCAGAATGGTAAAGTTAAAGCGCGTCTTAATATGATTTGGTTCTAATATTGTAATATTTGTTCTTTACAGCCATGGAATTCTGTGAAGGTACTGATGACCAGTGGTCCAATCCGAAGACTGAGATAAATGTATTACACGGCCGATACATTTCTTATCCTTATGAGGAGGACTTAGGACTTCATTGGCGGCATGCCACGCTCTGTTTTGATTACTTCATTGACACTTCTGGGTTTTATCAAAAACCAGACACTCCTCTGGTCAGAGCTAACAAACCGTAACTGAGCTATGTTATCCGGTTGTCTTTGATGATTGGTTTCTTCTTTCTCATTCTTATTATTGGAAGTCTGAGGAAAATGGACCTGCCTCATGAGACAAACACCTTGGGATTATCTACGATGTTGCATTTCTTCGATTCTTGGGAAAGACAGTGACAGTTTCTCAATTGAATTTCAATGCTACGAAACATGGAAGCAAATTTCAAAAATAGCTGTAGGACAGGATTCTACCGGAATGTAATTATGTGTTCTTTGGGGGAGTTTATAATATGGTAGCATGGATGATATTTGATGCCAATGTAGAACTTGATAGGAAAAACAATTCATGGGATACTGATAGGACACTGTAATGAAGGCCCATCATGGGCTTTATGCGGCGAGTCTCATACATTGGGGTTTTAGCAGTTTTTAGCTTTATTAGCTTTTATATCTAGGAAGCTTCCAGACACGTTAAGAGGCTCAACACATTACATTCAGTATGGTGGTGCTTGCAGTGTTGGATATCTTTTATTCCAAACGTATCGCTCAACGAAGGAAAAATATTGGTGGATGTGGATGATATTTGCTATTTGGTGTCTAATGCGCATTACTGTTCTATATTCTCCCCCCAAATGGCTCTATAATACTTTAAGGTCTGACCGTTAATGGACAAAAGAGGATATTAAAGTAAATGTATTTCAACTTTTTATGAAATTGTATGTATTAGAATAATCCAGACAGTTGCGGTGACAGCATATCTCTAGCCTGCTAAAGAGTTTGTAGTACAGATGGAGCAATATCCCCAAAAATCGAAATCAAAGCCAAGAAAGCTGCCTCGTACTAAACCTAACATTCATTGCAGTGCCTAATTAAAACTAAAGATATGTGTCCTACCAAGCAAAAAAGAATGACAGGTATCGTTAGCCACTTAGTTTTGGATTGAACCAAACCATAGTGAACCTGTGCAAAAAAGAACCCCCCTAATTATAGGAGGATTCATAGGAGCAAATGCAATTGTTGGGTCTTAATATGCTATCTGTAATCGCTGAACTGCATATTACTCATTGCCCTTACAAGGGCAGTCATCACTGACCTTATATGGGTCAAAAAGAGTATCCTTCAATCTTGAGGCATTTTGGAGACACTAAGAAGTGGACATTGTCATCCGGCGGGGGCAAAATTGGCTATAATGCTGAGCTCACAGTACAGGCTGATGCTTAATACATAAAACTAGGGGAGGCCCCTGATAAACAATTTGCAGTTTAGCCATAAAGACAGTAATTCTCCAATTTAGAGTGCTTTAATTATAAGTATAGTCACAACGCCAGTTACAGATACAAAATGGATATAATCCAAACCATAATTATGAATCCAAGCAAAGGCTTGTATCCAAGGCTTGGCTTAATGCAAAATCATTCTCTATTTAATTTTGTGGGGGTGGCCAAATCTGTCCTTTTTTATCAATCACTGTCCAGAGCGCCTGTGACGCATGGGAGGAAATGCTGGGAGCCTTCTTGGATCATAAATACAGTAATATCAATCTTCTCTGAATTACTCTACATCATAGCTTAATCTGAGGAAGGAACAGTCCTAAAAGCCTGGGCAGAACACAGTTATAAAACTATTAGAATCTGCCTGTAGACTAGATCATAATACTGAGGGCCACAGACAATGGCAACAACTTGGTTAACAGCAGGAGATCTGAAAGTGTAAATATGGTACTATGAAAACACTAATATGAGCAACATAGAGCCCACAAAAATACAACAATTAGTCCAATTAAGGTGCAATCTCTCTGACAAGGTTGAATAGCGAGCATACCAGAGAACACCCACCATAAAAATAGTAAAGAACTCCTCTTTCTGGGTCGCGTGTTTTACAGTTAGTACAGAGCTACTATGCACACTAATACCACTGAATATGGTTTGACCTAGGAGACTTGAGAGATATTCACATCGTTTCTTGCAGGTTTGAGGACTATAATCAAGTTAGTTTGTCCCATGGGCTGATATAACGCACAATGTCTAGCTCCTGTGATGCTCATATGCTGTGGGTAAGAGCAAATCCATGTATGTCTTTTTACTTAAATAACTATAAAGTGGAATACCATGGAGTTACATATGATAGATGAGTGGATCCAAAACCCGGGCCCTGCCAAACATTTGTGGGTTCAGGTCCAGCATTTCCCCCCAAACTATTAAAGATAAGACCTGACTCTTTATCCATTCGGCGAATACTTACTGAAAGGTACTTTTGTAAGGCATGTTATTCTGTATATACAGGAGCAAAATTGCCATATTACACCAATAGAAAAATCTACAAGATTTTTTAAAGCTAAGGCATGCGGGTGTGGTAACCACAGGTGCCACTAACAAAACTACCACGGGATAGACTGGCGCCTCCCGCTGATCCACAATAACGGACGCCAAAGGCGGGAAAATAGCTAGCTGGACCTTTGAGTGTATGTCATTTGCTTGAAGCCTACATAAAGAAATTTCCCCTCAATGTGAAAGCCGAAAATGGGAGGTTGACTTGAGACCCATCTCGATGACCAATGGGGCGGGAATTTTAGCTATCGCAGTTCTCTCCTAGGATGGTGAGTCAAACGTCTCCGATGGCCAAGCGATTTCACACATATATCTTGCACATCATAGGTGATCGACGAACCTCCTGCCTTTCTACAGCGTGGGTTAGGCAGGATGAATGGGTGTCCGCCTCTAGAAATCGTGTGTGAGGGCCCAGCTTGATTCTATCTATACTAACTGCAGTATGTGTTGTCTGGGGATGCGCAATTCCTGGGTCGCTTTTTCTGTGAGTGGCACCAGTGCTTACATACTATGTGAAGCATCTTTCAACATACCAGACTATCCCTAAGACAATCCTTTACAATGTGATTTCCTGGACTAGGTTTGAGGAAGACTTTATGACACCGGGATAATCATGAGAGTCATCAGCTTAGCGCTTAAAAGAGCCATTATATTCAATGCGAGGAGCTGTAGCTCAAAAATGGTTGAGCCAGACCCGCTACCTTAAAAGCATGTGTTAAGGCAAGTAAAATGATTGGACTCATTCTTCAAATGGAAAAGGGTTAGGGTTTGATCTTAAGAGGATCACAGCTATTAAAAAATTCGATAGATTTGGGGAGAGTGGCCCGGGGAGCGATTACGGTACATCAGGATATATATGACCACTATAGCATCGAGGAATTGTGTGTAAAAGTGGTGGAACATATATCTGAAATCGTAATTAGAAATGGTCGTTGTGATAAACCAGGCTTTTACTGTCTGAAAAAGTTATCATTGAGGACCGTATTAGAAACAATTATCTGTTATGAAGACTATAGTGGTGGAAACCAAGGGTGGGCCTAAGGGGGTGGAGGGTTGATCTTTTCGAGAAAGGATGCCATGAGGGAGTGGTGCGACGGAGGGGAGTACTGTTTTAATGTATGCTAAAACTTGAAAATGTTCAATAAAAATTATTGATTAAAATAATAAAAAAAAAAAAAAGATCAGACTGCTCTACAGGCTAAAAGCTACAAATACAAATGTCCCCTCATCCAGAATTGCCAAAATATCCAAACGTTTTAATACCTGCATTTCAAAAATGATTTAAAAAATTCTTACCATGAATATAATAGTTTCGTTGTGTAAGATGGTAAAAAAGAACAAATTAACATCTAACTCACCCCTTTTTCGTCATACAGTTTTCAACTGAATTGATGAACAATCTATACTTTCCCGCCACACTAAGTGCTAACCACTACCAATAATTTACTTAGTTGGACACACACTGCAAAAACCCCCTCACAGTTCGGGTCCCTGTCAGCCCCCCCCTCTAGTGCCACACTCCCTACAGCCCACTCCGACTTATTCCACAATAATGAAATTTCCTTGAATCGTCCCCCCCCCACGACCCTACCACTTCCGTCTACACAAAAGCCCCCGACCGACTGGGTAGGGAATAAATGTCTGCGAGCCATTGCGCGCTGGACAGGCAAGAACCGCAGCGTATGACTAAATGTCACCCCATAGAAGCCCCCATAGAAGAACCCCCACCAGCTCCGAGCGTACCTACCAACTATAAAATGCTCACACCTGCCCCTGAAGTAAATACTCCGGTATACTAAGGAATAAATAAAAATATTAAATAGTAAATCCATCACGCCTCACGCCCCCTAGGGCGTAAACCTCCCCCATGACTCCGGAAACTCCACTATAACGCACCTTTTATTTAAAAACATCGTTAATACATAATAACAATGGCTATGCTACTCACATGACACTCCCACCAGAAATTGAAGACAATAACTTGGTTACCAACATGCCATACAATTTTGATTGTCAAGCAAAAAGCCTGATGTAATTTAATTACTATATAGTTAAAGCTTATCTCGGCAAGGGGCTCTTGCTAAAAAAAACGTCTTGCTGTCTTTCCTTTCGTACCTGATTTGTTCTGCGGTTCTGTAATATAGTCTAAAAAATTCCTCCAACCTCCTTCGGTTCTCTACCTCACATATCGAACTTTTTTTATTGCGTCCCCTCCACCTGCCCTCTTCAGCCAGCACACGTCACCTCTTCTCCCCTTCTACACCAGCCGATACTTCCCCCACAGCTCAGGATCAAAGCACACCGACGATGTCCGGACCCACATCCGGTCCCTCACACCCACTCTCTAGCCCCCCCCACGTGCACCTTTGCGCTGTCTATCTCACGACACCACTCATTCGGCCAGTAGACAGCAGCCCCATATACCCCTATCTATCACCCCCATCACCCCTGTCCCTCCGCACACCCCCCCTCTCCGCTCTAGCCTCACACCCGTAAAAACACGTACACTATACAACCATTTATATGGTCCATGTGTACAGTCCTGCCTCATCCCCTTGTAACTCGTCTGCATATTACTAGTTTCGAGCTATTGCTTCCTGTGACTACAGCCTTTGTGCTATGCACATCTTGCTGCCTTATATTTCCCGACTCAACTCTCTGTGCTGACACCCCTACTGACTGCCTGATCTATGCTGAATTTCCGCCGCTCCGCTTGGTCTTGTGTCTCCTCTTGGCCCGTAGGGCCACCATGGGGTGGTTTAGTGGTTCCATCCCGACCCTATACATAGAATGCGGCAGTCTTGCGGCCCACCCAGCACGGGGCATAATCCGCCAGTGCTGGCTCGGTTTCAGACCGTCCACCCCTCGTTTCCACCCCGTAGTTTTCGGCGGCCCCCCCCCCGACCACACTGTGTGCATGCTTCGTCTCCGGTGTCTTTGCCTTGCGACGGCAGCGAAAGGAAAGCCACCCCCCTCTGTGTTTATTCTAGAATAGGCGATAGTTGTCCCCCAAACCATTTACTTTAATCCTCACCAAACATGTCATCATACGTTATGCAGAATGATCTCCTATACAGACCCCCCCCGCAGAGTCTGATTCAATTCCACATTTTCCAAGTTTCTGGCAATTGAGTTGAATTAGATTTTTGAATAATTTGCACTTTAACTGGAGCAACAGGGCCCTTCATCTAGTGCAACACCTTAGCTCTTGGGATTACCAAAAGGGTGCGGTGGCAGGAAGGGTGGACTGATTGGAGTTCTCAGTGGCTGGAGGTGGATAGGTGTGGAGTATGTGTCTAACATTTGTTTGTTTTCCACAAGTTCTAAAGGTAGGAAAAATGTTGGAGGAGGTTAATTAGAATACAACCGAATGAATAAAACACAATTATTTGATAAAGCTCAGTGAATCAAATAGTGAATGGTTCACATGATGATCTATTGTTTAGTAAAAATATTTTTACTTCTTGCGATATTGTTGTAAAGTAACTCATACTTGAAAATATGTACTCATAAGAAACAGCAGCCAACATTAATGCATTACCAGCTTGTTCACTAACTTTTGATGAAGATTTTGTCAATTTCTAGCTAGTGATCTACTTTGGCCCCCCCACCCCCCCCCAGCGACCGCCCCCCATGCCCTTTAAACGCGGACGATCTATCGCACCCCAACCGCGTATTTTTGCCAAATCCCGCAGTGTCATAAGTAATGACAGCGCCACCCGCGCGGCCCTCGAGTCCGTACAGCCAGCAACCACATCACACAGCCGCCGAACACTGCCGCCCCCGTCCACACCGCGCCCTCCACACTACCCTGTTGGCTTATCCCTTCCACAAAACAACCCTGCCTCGGTAAACCTACACCACCCGACGCCCACCCGGCCACCATCGCCACCTTCTCTTAATGACTCCCCTCTCTAAGTACCCCCAAACGTGCCTCTTGTCTAGGATTAAACACCACCCTTCGTTAATTGTAACTCTCCGCTAAAAGCTTGTGGCGTCAAGACCCTGCTTGCCCGGTCGGGGCGTTTGCATAGATTTCTTATTGCCCCTGAATCAAAATTATCTCGTACCTCAATACAACTATTTGATGAGAATTTTCTCTAACTCTAAAGACCTACGAACGAAAAACAAACAATCCCAATACCAACCCCCCAAAAAAATGCTTGGTCTACAACGCTTGGCCTTTTTTCCACAGTTTTTCCGTCATTAGCACCTTAAGGAGTTTTTTATTAATTTTTAACCCTCGCGTCTTCAAAATCATAAAAATGTGGAGTTTTTCTGTGTAATCAGTTCCGTAAGGGCTTATCTTCGGAGTGCGTAACAAATTTTATTGTAAGTGGAAATTATTCATTATTCAATGCCATTACGGAAGCTGGACAAAAAATTCTTCACATAAACTAACCCATTTTCCCGAAGTGCGCCGGCCCGTCTAGTACCGTTACACCTGTCCGCTAGCACCGTTCGCAGTTGTTGTCAGCGTTCCACCCCATTTACCGCGGATGGTCACTTTCCCGATGAGCGGTCACGGGGAGCGGCGATCCATGCCATGCAGATTGGTTGACGAAGGCCCCCAAGCTGTCTGTTTTAACCCAATTCATTACAATGTGCTAATTGCACATTGTTGAATGAGAATGAGGAGAAAAAATCCCAGATAATGATAGGATGGATCAGCAAACTAGGGTTAAAGTCCCTAGGGAGTCTGAAAAAAATAGAAAAGTAAAAATAAAAAAAGTTTTTAAAAATTATAATAAAAAACCTTAAAACTCAAATTCACCCCCTTCCCTAGGAACTGATATAAATAATAGGATATAAACAGTAAAAATCATAAACGCATTATGGTATCGCCGTGTCCGAAAATGCCCGATCTCTCAAAATATGTAATAACGTTTTTTTTTCTTATGCATTTCTCCCGTAGGCACGGAAAATAGCGGCCCAAAGTTTGTACAATGACTCACTTTGTGCATTTTGCAAAAATATAAAAATTAATAAAAATGTGATCTGTTGTCTCAAAACTTGATAGCATTGTAGAAACCCCCCCTCTCTAACAGTAACATCCCACCGCGACCTCAATACAACCCATCCACCACATCGCCCCCTCCCTCACTACACCCGCTAAGTATGCCACTGCCAAAAGTTCCCAGCCCTCGGCACAACAGCACATTACCTTCTGATTAACAAAAATTAATAAAAAAAAAATTGTACGGTTTTTTATTTTTGTAAATGTATGAATCAACACATTATAAAACCCTATACAAAATTTTGTTATTCTCCGTTAATCGTTCTCCCCACCGACCATAGAAAAAGTAGACAGTGCATTGTCAGTCGGCGTCTCACCAGTCTTCCCTAGGAAGTCAGGGAATTTCAATGCCGTCACTATGAAGTGCAATTTTTGTGTAGCAGAAAAGTACGCCCATAACACCTGCTCTTTATCTGTGTGGACTGCGTGGAAAAAATGGTAGAGTGAAAAACAAAACTAAAAAAGGCCAAGTGCGTTAAGGGGTTCATAATAGCTCCATGACTGAAGTTGCTTGCTACACTTCTTGCCACTAACCAAATTCATAAATAATACATGCAAACCACCTTCACATTTTGCAGTCTAACTCAAACAGTCACAACATAAGCACAGCCACGTTAGAACAAATAGTTATTACTTTTTGCAATGACACAATTGAGGGGTAACACAAGCGAAGAACAGTTTCTTGAAGGGAGGTTACAGCATGACAAGGCGCAGCGATTTTTTATTGAAAAGATGGCAGAACCATTAATATACGTGCATCTTGGTTCCATTCATGTTTGAAACTCTTGCTCCAATGGCCTAAATGCGCAGGTCCGGTTTAAGGCTCCATGGCCCAGCTTATTTGTTTTCTCTTCCCTGGTTCCAGTGTTTTCACAGTTTACCGTTTCGTAAACCAATCTGTTACATAGTGGAATTTCTCAGACTTCAATATGTTCAAGGTGTCACAAAAGAAGAGACAGGGTTGACCCACTGGGCCAAAGACAAAAACTGAAGCTATGGGGATCCCAATAAAAAAAATGATGGGACACATTTTTTTTTAGCTGATGAGCCTGTTGTATAAGCACTGTTAAAATTTTCGTTTGGTTTTGCGGACGTGATAAAAAACATAACACAGGAGAAGCATAATGAAGCCAATAATGAAGCTAGCGCTAACACTCAAAAACTGAAAAAGCTTCACTCATCAATGCGAGGGTAAAAGAGTCGTCTATCAATAGGACCTCAGCGGTGCCTGACAGTAGGTGTAATATTAGGAATGCTTCGCCGGTTTCACTGGCAGTTGATACAGGACATAAGGTTAACATTGTATTACACCGGCGTATTGATAACGTCACTTGTTTTGTAGAGGCACAAATTGGAATTTTAAAAAATATGTATGAAAAAAATAAGTTGATGAAATGGAAAAAAAGTTAGGGCAAAAAAAAGAAGTGCTGTTACCTAAATTAGAAATCACCCTACCCGCTCTAAATAGTTGGTACTCTGCCCCCATCTAAACTAAGGCTAGGCACTGTAGACAGTTTTATTTCCACATAACACAAAGAGACAAACGATGGCCACCCAAAATTGACCTTGTTTCAATTCTTCATAACACAAAAATAACAACAGCAGGGTTTAATGGTTAAAAAAACCCACAAAAAATAAAACTATCACTCTAAGGACAAAAATTTAAAAAAGATATGGCTCATGAAGACGAAGGAAAAAAAGCTTTTTTTCTCCACTTAAAATATTGAAAATTTAAGAAAAAAGACAAGTATCAAATTTTGTATTGTTTTTATAGAATTGTTATTTTGATACCATTTTAACAACCTCAAGTTTGTGTATGCCACGAACAGAAAAAGACCAATTAGCCATAGTGACAGAAAAAAAAGGGGGGTGGGAAATTTATATTTTTTCTCTTGTGTATTGCTTATTTTTTATTGTTTTCGGTACTCACGTATAGACAAATTAACATATATATTATAAGTTGCGGAAGTTACATGATGTTTCACGTGAGCATTGATATACACTATTGTTGGTTCTAATTGAATAATGTGCTATTAATGGTATAAATGTCTAAATTTTTAGGCACTTTAGACATTTGGTGCATTTTCTGCAAATTTTGCATATTACCCCACAAGCTCGTGCAGCATTTGGTGTTGGGTGAACACGGAATTTGCCGGTTATTTATCGTACATGACATATATTTAGACCTAAAAAGTTAGTTTGTATTGGCTGCAACTGCTCTACGCCGATCCATGGCCTGGATTTAGGTAAAACAACTTTGTACATGGTTTTGTGAGATCCTTGAATTGTGTGTTCATCCTTATTGTGTTTCCACCCACTTTTTGTTGTGATCTTGCTTGTATGGACTGAGAAAGATTTGAATAGCTCGCTATTATAATATTTATATTGTACATTGTGTATACTAATCAGTCGGGCCAGTAGGAGGAGCTGAGTTCTGGGAACAGTGCACCTTATCAGTGTGTCCAGCTCGTTGTCCGAGGATGTCATCATTTGTGACTAGTTCACAATTTTAAAGGTTCTTAAGCATGTTTTTGTGGTTGTATTTTTCTATTAATAAAGATATGATTTGGCGGTTGATCTCTTTTAGCCTCTGTGGTGCTTTGGGGGCAATTGCCAACTGTGAGTTCGAAAAAAAGTCACCAAAAAGTGACACAAAAGATTCTCCTGGTCTTAAGGAATGACCACTTGCCAGGGAAGCGAGTACAGCCAACTTTGACAATTTTTTGCAGGAAAAGGATTGCAATGTTTTTTTTTTGGTTACGTCACAATCTTCTGTCACAGGACCGCAATGTATAGCCTAACAGTCCAAACATGTCCAATTTAACACACTAGGAAAAACTCACAAATAAGACAAATTAGACTAATACTTATTGCCGACGGCATTTTGTTGCTTGCTGGAAATTAGTCCGGCACGAACGACGCTCAGCAACCGGAAATGAATCAGCATTGGAGTTCACGTTCGGTTACGGGAGTCAGGGACAGAGTTTCAGCGAGACACACAATGTGAGTTTGAGTTTGAGTAAGATGCATGAAACTTGCTCATGGCAATCGGCCTAGAAAAAAGACAAAAAAAGGAAATAGGAAAAAAAGATGAATCTACCATCAAGGTGTTTTATTAATGAGCAAAAACAAAGACGAATAATATTGTGCATTACGGGACATAAATATTGGAACACATGTCACATTGTGGAAAGACATTGCATTAGCTCTAACAGAACTTACAGCACAATCTGAGAGTGTTTTTTTAAATTGAACTCAAATCATCAAGGATCGGGTGCTTACTGGTCAAATAATGATTGTTCGGCAGTTTCTTACTTTCTGCTTTTTCCCCAGTTATAAATCTCTGTGATGTCAGCTTTCTGGCATGCTGGCAGTAGAGAAAATGTAAAACTTAGGACAAGAAATACAGACTAGAAGGTGGCCCTTGCACTGGAAGATACTGATGGAAATACTCCACCGCCCACCATGATGCTTTCCTGGGGGATGCTAAAGATAAGCCGGGCAAGATTGTTATCCATCCACGGCAGAGACCCAGTGCAGTGCGTGAAGGTAATAAACTTGGGCTCATGAAGGTATCTGGAAGATTTCTGGCCAAAAGTGATACTAGGAGGTAACGCGCGCCAAAAAGTCCCATGTAGACCAAGACACATGCAAAAAAAAAAAGTGGAGCCGTGTGGTGGTGGCATCTCATAGCCACTATCGGTTCGATCTCAGCAACCATTGTGAAACTCCTCATAAGGAGAAGAGCTACATAAGACCATGTAAGCCATAGGACTATTTGGCTTCATGGTACAAGTGGACAAGATAGATAGGCTCTTAATGCCAACAAGTCTTTAATGCGGACGTATCTGGATACAGGGGCCGCTGCGTGAATCCCATTAAGACTGTTACAGGTTTAGCCAAAAGGGCGGATAGACATAGAGCAGAACAGAATTCACAAAACATATACTGCCGCAGGCATACAAGGTTATCAGATTGGGGGGACCAATGAATACTAAAGAATAGAAAGCAAAAATTTGAAAAAGATAACAAGACGTAGCGATAAACTCAGGCCTGTTGTTCGGCCTTGGAATATTGGTGCTTCCGATGGTTGAATAATAAGCAGAGTCTCAAGGCAGGAGCAACAGAAAAGTCACAGACACAGACTCATAGACGGGCGGGCTACAAGCAATACGAGAGCCCTCCGCAAACATATAACTCCTCATAAGAACGGAGGTAGAGGGAAGGATTTTGGCAACATTTGCCTGATACGTTTGGCCCCGTCTCCGGACAACTAGACTTGGCTACCACGGACATCAGCCATCCCAAAAGTTGGTAACACAAATAACAAACTAACTAAACGTGTAAGAATAGGTAGAGAAATACATTGTAGATCCAACAAAGGCATTACAAGGTGGAGATGTACTACCCGCCGCGTTTCCGCGGGGTCTGGTGGTGGGACTGGGAGCGGATGGTGAAGGCAAGGGAAGTCAATGACGACTGTATGTCTGCCGTAAGTGGCGTGCTGGCTGCAGTTCCGAGGCGGGAGGATAAAGTACCAGATATTCCTAGTGAAGGTAAGTAGAGACCCGGACAGCTGTTTTATGATGGGTGGTTTTGCGGGGTATCTAGCGGGCGGTATGTCGACGTGTAAGGCAGCACAAGCGACAATAGTGGTCAATAATCGAGCAGGGAAGGCAAAAAGGAAACATCGGCGGCCAAACGTCGTTCACCTCCGGCCGTGCACACCACTGCTCCTTCCCCTGTGTCAGCTGATAGTCAGCCCCCTGCCCAGGACCCTGCCACAAAAACCCCATCGTCGCCTCCACGATCCTCCACAGCATCCACCAGCGTTCAGCTCTCCATACCCCAGACGCTGGAGCGGAAACGCAAATATAGTGCAACCCACCCGCACGCCCAAGCCCTTAATGTGCACATCTCCAGATTGCTAAGCCTGGAGATGCTGCCCTATAGGCTAGTAGAGACTGAGGCCTTTCGCAGCCTCATGGCGGCGGCCGCCCCTCGGTATTCGGTCCCCAGCCGCCACTACTTTTCCCGATGTGCCGTCCCAGCCCTGCACCAGCACGTGTCAGACAACATAATCCGTGCCCTGACCAACGCCGTTTCTGACAAGGTCCACCTGACCACGGACACGTGGACGAGTGCTGCCGGGCAGGGCCACTATATATCGCTGACGGCACATTGGGTTAACTTGGTGGAGGCTGGGACCGAGTCTGACCCTGCGGCTGGTCATATACTGCCGACGCCGAGGATTGCGGGGCCTACCTCGGTCCAGGTGTTTCAGGCCTACTATGCCTCCTCCTCCTCCCACCCCTCCTCCACCTCCTCCTCCGAATGACCATCCGTGGGCATGGCGCCATCAGTCGGTAGCTCTAGGCACAGCAGCAGTGCAGTCGCTAAGCGACAGCAGGCGGTGCTGAAACTGCTGAGCCTAGGCGATAAAAGGCACACCGCCCAAGAACTATTACAGGGCATCACGGCGCAGACTGATCTGTGGCTGGCACCGCTGAACCTGAAGCCAGGCATGGTTGTGTGTGACAACGGCCGTAACCTGGTGGCGGCTCTGCAACTCGGCAGACTGACACATGTGCCATGCCTGGCCCATGTGTTAAATCTGATAGTTCAGCGTTTCCTCAAGACATACCCCAATCTGTCTGATTTGCTCACGAAGGTGCGCCGCATCTGTGCGCATTTCAGGAAGTCCAGCACAGATGCTGCCACTCTCAGGGCAGCGCGGAATAGATTGAGTGCCTGTATGTGGCAGTCAATCTATTCCATTTTTCTGGAGGGCCACCTACCTGCTCCTCTGGTTTGAAAACTTTTTTGGACTGCCACATACAGGCACTCAATCTATTCCATTTTTCTGGAGGGCCACCTACCTGCTCCTCTGGTTTGAAAACTTTTTTGGACTGCCACATACAGGCACTATCCAAATTAAATTGTCTCCATAGCACCTCTGGTTTGAAAACTTTTTTGGACTGCCACATACAGGCACTCAATCTATTCCATTTTTATGGAGGGCCACCTACCTGCTCCTCTGGTTTGAAAACTTTTTTGGACTGCCACATACAGGCACTCAGTCTATTCCCTCCCTCTAACTACTTCTACACTTGTATAGCTCTTGCGAAATTGGGGTAGTCCTGCATTATAGATCATGTTTTGTGATCTGATATCCTAGATACTAGATATTATGTATATCTCATTTATTTCATCCTTTTTGTAACTTATAAACATTGTACCTTTTGCATATTAATAATAATTGTCCTTTATTAAGTTCTTCCTTGTGGCTTTATATGTTTCCATACCTGGTGTAGTTATCTCATTGCCCCTTAATTAATGGGTGATGGCAGCTAGGAAGTGTATGGAATAAGTGTTGGACTGTATCAGTGAACAGATGCTTTCCATAGGCTCTTAAGGGGGACAAAGTGTGGTTGTGTGCCCCCAGGGTGTTAATGTATGGTGTATAGTTCAGGGTCCAGGGTTTGGGTGCGTCCCGGGTGACCCTAACATATTGCCGGATTGATGGCTGTCCTGCAAATTGTCACCCCTACCTACTGGCCATGGCTGTGATTAGACAGCAGTGACACTTGCACTTAAAAAACAATCACATTCACCTCTAGTTGGAGGAGCTGTTAGGTTTCACAATAAATACATACGTTAAAACCATAAGATCTGGGGTAGTTGGTCTAATGTTAGTGTTAGATTTTCATGGATTCCACATCAAAGTTGTTAACTTTGTCGCCACCCTGCTGTGTTATCCACAAAATATACTGGCAAACTTTTATCATTTACCAATATTATTTCAGCGCTTCTTGCGCATCTGTTTACATTCCCCTCACCCGCCATATCCTAAACTTATAAGAACGCTACTACACTTGATCTTATACAAAAGGTTCTTAGAAGTGCTGTTTGGGGAGTAGCCTAGAGACAGGGGCTTGGATTGGCAAAAGCTCGCCTGGCAGCGGAGCGCCAGCTCCATGCCAAGATCCAACT
>WNYA01000014.1:1000396-1153605 GCA_019512145.1 Engystomops pustulosus
GTGTGTCAGGCAGAAATTTGGGTTGTTTTCATGGATTCCACATCAAACTTGTTAACTTTGTCGCCACCCTGCTGTGTTATCCACAAAATATACTGGCAAACTTTTACCATTTACGGATATTATTTCAGCGCTTCTTGCGCATCTGTTTACATTCCCCTCACCCGCCATATCCCAAACTTATAAGAACGCTACTACACTTGATCTTATACAAAAGGTTCTTAGAAGTGCTGTTTGGGGGGTAGCCTAGAGACAGGGGCTTGGATTGGCGAAAGCTCGCCTGGCAGCGGAGCGCCAGCTCCATCCCAAGATCCAACTAACATAGTTTTAACTGCAGCACCTTTAATCTACTACTAGTTCACTGAATCCATACATGGTCCCCTTATCAAACGAGCTGTGTCAGGCAGAATTTTGTGTTGTTTTCATGGCTTCCACATCAACCTTGTTAACTTTGTCGCCATAAATGAATGATAAAAAGTACAAAATCTGCTCACCGAGTGTTGCATGTGGATGTCTTTTCCGTGCTGAAAATCCCCTCCTGGACCAGGAGGATTTGCTGCATGCTTTTTAGTAGACTTGGATCCAGCTACAGGATTTGGACATCAATGCTTGAAAGTTTAAAACTTCATGCTTTTATTAACGGACCTTGGTCTCGAATACAAAAGAATCTCTTTCAGCGTAACAGTTTAAAAGGTATATACATCAGCAACGCGTTTCAAACGCACTATGCGTCCTTCCTCATGGCTGTATAATATACAAAAGACAAACTCACAGACTTAAAAAGAGGGAAGTGGGTTGTGATTGGATTATCATCACCTGTTACATTGTTAACCCTTTTCTTCCCGTATATTTAACAACAAGCTTAAGATTCAAAAAATAAACACATATAAACACATATAAACATGTTAAAAACATAGCATAAGCTATATGTTATACTCAGCGCTTCTTGCGCATCTGTTTACATTCCCCTCACCCGGCATATCCTAAACTTATAAGAACGCTACTACACTTGATCTTATACAAAAGGTTCTTAGAAGTGCTGTTTGGGGAGTAGCCTAGAGACAGGGGCTTGGATTGGCGAAAGCTCGCCTGGCAGCGGAGCGCCAGCTCCATGCCAAGATCCAACTAACATAGTTTTAACTGCAGCACCTTTAATCTACTACTAGTTCACTGCCTCCATACATGGTCCCCTTATCAAACGAGCTGTGTCAGGCAGAATTTTGGATTGTTTTCATGGCTTCCATGTTAACTTTGTCGCCACCCTGCTGTGTAATCCACAAAATATACTGGCAAACTTTTATCATGTACCGATATTATTTGAGCGCTTCTTGCTCACCTCCTTTGGTTCCTCTCTGCCACCCATTGGTTTGAAGCCTGAGTCCATTTAGGGTATGTCGCCATGACACTCTCTAGCCTGCTGCCGCTGCCTCTGCATGCCGTCCCCTATAGTTAAGTGAACTCCTGGTCTTCGCCAGAGCCTGCCGCAAAGCAGGATGGACTTGCTGCGGCGGGGAGTCACCAGGTCGCTCCACGGGTGCGACTAGGCCCATGGTGGCAGCCAAGGTAGGGACAAGGGGACCACGGATGGCAGGCAGGACCACAGGAAGGCAAGCAGGCAGGACCTCTGAAGGACAGCTGGCTGGCAGGACCTCTGAAGGACAACTTTGCCCGCGGTGTTGGCCAAGGTGAAGTACAGAATTGTAAGGCTGAAACAGAGCCGTGGATGGGCTGGAGGTTAGGACAGACGGCACAGGATTGGAGTCAGGTACAAGGCAGAAGGTCATGGAGCGGAGTCAGGAACATAATCGGGGTCACAGCAGGAAATTACTATAAACACACAGGAAGAACAAGCTTTCTCTAGGGCACGAGCCACAAAAATCCGGCAGGGGGCACAGGCAGTCCATTTATTAGTGCAGGCAAGCCACCAGCCAACATTATCGGTGTGCTGGCCCTTTAATTTCCACTAAGACGGCGTGCATGCACTAGGAGGTGGGGATGTGCGTGCTGGTCCACAGGAGATGCTGTTGGACCCGGGAGAGGGGAGTGTAGCTGCGGCCGGGCACAAGGAGATACATGGATGTGCCTGCAACCCGAGACATGGGTGTCAGGGTTACCCGAGACATGGGTGTCAGGGTTACCCGAGACATGGGTGTCAGGGTTACCCGAGACATGGGTGTCAGGGTTACCCGTGACAGTACCCCTTGGCCTGAAGGATCCTCTGAAGAAGATCATGGTTCAGGATGTTGTCCTTGGGCTCCCAAGATCTCTCCTCTTGCCCAAACCCCTTCTAGTCAACAGGAAAGAACCACTTCCCTCTAACGATTTCATATCTAGGACTTCTTTTACCTCATAAATGTCAGTGAAATCCGCGTCAGGAGCAGGAGGTTGTAGCTGCCGGGAGAAGCAATTCAGAATGACAGGTTTCAGAAGGGGAAGAGCATGGTGGGAGGAATATGGAGCTTATATGCCACGGGGTTAATGCGCCTTAGCACCTCAAATGGACCCAAGAAACACGGACCAGGTTTGTAGCTGGAATCTTCAGCCGGACATACCTGGAGTATAGCCACACTTTATCCCCCGGAGAGAAGATAGGAGGGGACCTGCTTTTTTGTCAGCCTGGGTTTTGGTTCGAGCAGACGCCTGTTGTATGGAAAGACAAGTCTGTTCCCAGATAGACTTAAGATCTTAAACTAACTCTTCCACGACAGGAACATCAGAAGGCACAGAAAGAGGAAGAGGAGGGCGTGGGTGTTGTCCAAAGACAATGAAGAACGGAGCGGAGCCAGTATATTCAGAGTCCTAAGAGTTGTAGGAAAATTCTAGCCATGTCAACAAAGTCGACCAGTCATCCTGTCAGGTAGAGACAACATGACAGAGATAGCAGCCCAGAGTCTGATTAACTCTGTCTACTGGTCCATTAGACTGTGGATGGTAGGCAGAGGAGAAGTCTAACCGTACTTGAAGTTGGCTACACATGGAATGCCAGAACAGGGAAACAAACAGTATAGAACACCAGGATATTGTCACGACACAGAAATATAGCAAGTCTCAGAAAATGTCCTTGACAAACTCCTGGAACGCGTTACAAAGTCCAAATGGCATAACAAGATACTCGTAGTGCCAATCACGAGTATTGAAGGCGGTCTTTAATATGTCCAGAGAGGCTTTTTTAAAGGTAGCGACCAAGGCTGTCTCATTCCAAGCTAGCTCAGAAGCTAACGTGCGAAACTGGAATGCGTAATCACCAATAGACAAGATCCCTTGGCACAAGTTCAGCAGGACGGTTTCAGCAGAAGATGCCGGAGCTGGTTACTCGAAGATGGATCGAAATTCATTGAGGAAAGCGGTGATATTAGCCATGACTGGGTCATTCCTGTCCCAAAGAGGGGTGGCCCATGCCAGGGCTTTCCCAGAGGGAAAGATGATCAGTGTGCAAGGAACACTGGGTGATGAATCCCCTGCATAACTTGGCATCTCTGTCATACTTGGAGGGTATGGATAGTCGCAATCTGGGTTCAGCAGTAAATAACGTAGCCACTGCTGCTGCTGGGTAGCCAACAATTTCCACTTCAGGTGGCAGAACCTTGGTGGGATGCATGGCCGGATTTTACTGTCCGGAGTTAGGGGTAGTGGAGCCACTGAACTACCGTGGGCGATGACGTAAGTCAACACCTGGGAGCAGAGTCTAAATGGTACCCAATTTTCACCAGAGCCCACCACAAAGCGGGTTGGACTTGCTACAGCGGGAAACCACCAGGTCGCTCCAGGGACGCGACTTTGCCAGCGGTGATGGTCAAGGCGGGGTACAGAATCGTTAGGCTGAAACAGAGTCGTGGATGTTAGGGGAGGTTGGGACAGGCGGCACAGGATCGGAGTCAGGTACAAGGCAGAAGGTCAGGGCTGGCAGCAGACTAGTGACGTCAGGAACAGATTTGGGGTCACTACGGGAAATTATTATAAACACACATGACATAGGGAACAATCTCTCCCTAGGGCACGAGGCACAAAGATTCAGCAGGGGAAGAAGCAGTCCATTTATTAGAGGAGGCGGCCAGCAGCACCAATTAGCTGTGCACTGGCCCTTTAAATCTCACCGAGCCACAATAGGAGGTGGGGACGTGCATGCCAGACCACAGGAGGTGAGTGTACCAGCAGCCAGGCTGCTGGGGCACAAGAAAGTACACGGGTGCGCCTGTGACCCAAGACATGGGTCGCAGGAGCACCTGTGACACAGGTCATAGGGCCACACACTAGTTACTGGAGTCTTGAGAGCACGGTGCTCCCCTCTGGTATTCTTTTTCTTCCAGCCTATTGAAGGGAACTAGTCAGCAGGATTTTAGTCATTACCAATGGTCGCTGGAATCCCCTCAAGTTACCTCCCTGGTGGTTCCTTCTTTTATGGAATCAGTCTCTGCCAAATGCTCTATGTAGTCTCTAAATACTTGTACAGTAGCAGGCTGCAGATCCCTCCTCTAACAGGAATATTTCTTGTCTCCAGCTTGCACTGAGAAAGTCCTGAAAAGTTTTGCCATACAAGAGAACTTTCCGGCTGTGATGGCGGGGACCTCCAAGAATCAGGAGTACCCCACTCTGAATGGGATCCGAATCCTCAGTCTGTTGTGGGTCATATCAGAACATACCAGTATTCTGAGCGGTGCCCTCAACATAGGTGAGTATAATAACCTGTGGACAGAAGTGGATTATAATATAGGCGGTTGGGGCGGCAGCCGAGGGCACAAGCTTTCTAGGGGGCCCATGGACACTCAAACCACCCACCAAATTATATATTGAGGAGGGCCTTCACCCATAAAATCCTCAAACATCTGTTCCTGCTCTCAATACACATGTACACAAGAGCCATTTCAGGACCTTTAAAGGTTCTCCAAAGATCATGAAACTGCAGATTGGAAGCAGCAGAAGGGACACATCCTCCATTCCCCAAGAAGCTGATTCTAGTACCAGATGTAGGAAGTGATTCCAGAGTTGTAGGGGCTATAATATTCATACAGCCCAGGGTTCATGGTGGTCGTAATCCGCCCCTTGCATGTGGAATATACTGGAATATTAGAGGGTTTGCTACAACATACATCTCTGTTAGGATACATTCACACAGCGGTATACCCGCCGTGCGGGCATACCGCCGTGTGCTGGAGTGGAGGAGGGAGGTGACCCCTCCTCCCTCCATAGAGAATAGCGGCGCACGGCCGCACACACGCCGAAAGATAGAGCATGCTCTATCTTTTTGCGGTGTGCGGGCCGGATCGGTGCCACACATGTGTGGCACCGTATCTGCGCCGCACCGCTATTGCCGTCTATGGGGACGTACATGCGGCCGCAAATTTGCGGCCGTATGTACATCCCCGCAGACGGCCATTTGAATGTGCCCTTACATCTATGGCACAAGTCTCTCCAATGTTTCATATTTTGCTACAATGTATCCGAGCAGATAGAACATATCGGTTTAGAATCTGTGAAGTAAGAAAATTGTAAGAAAAAGCTGGATGCAAATGTAGCAAACTCTCAGCTGTAAAAGGTATGGATCAATAATTCAATATTCAATATATCTCTGGTGTCTCACTACAGATAACTCCTTGGAATGGATATCCAATGTATTAGAGAAGCCACAGTACATCTACGTGGTCAGTGGCCCTGGCTTCTTGGGAGTGGACGCCTTCTTCTTTCTAGGGTAAAAAAGTTGATGCTGAAGCAATTATCTTCTCTGCTGTGTATGCAAATAAGGAAAGGGGGATTCCCTGCCTTATGCCCCTCCCAATGCATGTAGGCCACACCCCCAAGCTACAGGCCCCAGACCTCCATATAAAAACTCCTCACCGACGCCAGAAATCTACAGACCCAACCTGTACACAGACCAGAATTCTCAGTTTGCAGACCACAGGCCAAACCTCTTTAGGACAATCCCCAGACCAAATTACCTCTGTGTAAAGCCCCCGGTTAAGACTCTAATAATAATATATTAGAAAATTCTAATATATAGACCCCAGACCCCTCTGCGTAAAGGCACTTGTCTAATTTCTTCTGGATACAGACGAATAAGCATAGTTTGCCGGAATCTATGATCTGCAAACTACATTTGTTCTAGGGAAAGGTTCATCGCCAAAACCCCCAGTTAAATGCGGTGCAAAACGGAAAAAGTCAACCTATGCATGTACATCAGTATTGCAGAGTATTATCATGAACAAGCAATCAGATGATCGCTTGTAAAAGTCCCATGGTGCTACTAATAAAAACGTAAAAAAAAAAATGTTATTCAATAAAAAATGTATTAATAAAAATGGCCATGAACCCCAAAACACATAAAGAGACAAATAATGCACAAAAAAGTCACAATGGAAAACCACAAAAAGAATTGTCAAACAGCCAAATTGGATATAATTCCAAACCAAACATAAAAAAGGGGGTGGACAAAAGTATTGGCACTGTTAGTAAAATCATGTGATGCTTCTCTAATTTGTGTAATTAACAGCCCCTGTAACTTACCTGTGGCACCTAACAGGTGGGGACAATTACTAAATCACACTTACAGCCAGTTGAAATGGATTAAAGTTGACTCCACCTCTGCCCTGTGTCCTGGTGTGTGCCACATTGAGCCTGGAGAAAAGAAAGACCAAAGAACTGTCTGAGGACTTGAGACTCAGAATTGTGAGGAAGCCTGAGCAATCTCAAGGCTACAAGTCCATCTCCAAAGACCTGAATGTTCCTGTGTCTTCCGTGCGCAGTGTCATAAGATGCCATCTATGACGTTATCTTAAAGACACAGGGGCACATTTACTTACCCATCCCGTCACGATCCCCGAGGTGCGTTGTCCGCCGAGGATCTGGAGATGCCGCAATTCACTAAGATTGTGCGTCCAATTTCCTTTATGTGTCGCTCCCCCGCTCAGGTCTGCCGCAGTTCACCTTCTTCTTCCCGGTGCATGGAAGTGCTTGGGCTTGCGACACAATTTTGAATGTTAAATCCTGCACTTAGTCCAAATCAGTCGGGTTGTCCGGCCCGATTTGTGTCGCATGAAATCCGATCACGTGCGCCAAAAACCCCAGTTAAATGCGGTGCAAAACGGAAAAAGTCGGGAAACCCGACAGTGCCCCACAGTGTCTGCTTATGCATGTACATCAGTATTGCAGAGTATTATCATGAACAAGCAATCAGATGATCGCTTGTTCAAGTCCCATGGGGGAACTAATAAAAACGTAAAAAAGTTATTCAATAAAAAATTAATTAATAAATTAATAAAAATGACCATGAGCCCCAAAACACATAAAGAGACATATAGGGGCGCATTTACTTACCCGGTCCTGTCGCGATCCAGCGGTTGGTTCTCCGTCGAGGATTTAGGTCTTCTGGCGATTCACTAAGGTCGTGCGCCCGATGTCCACCAGGTGTCACTGCTGCACTGAAGTCCGGCGGAGTTTGCCGGAGTTCACCGGCAAAAAATCTGTGGTTTTTCCGAATCCGAAGGGCACGCCCCCGATTTATGTTGCATGCATGCCGGCGCCGGTGCGCCACAATCCGTTTGCATAGGTGAAAAAAAAGATTTTTACCTATTTATCACTCTATTAAAGAGTGATAAGAAAAACATATGTATGCCAGAATGATGTTGTTCAAAAAAATGTCCCGCAAAAAACAAGACATCAACCAGCTCCATAGCCGAAAAAGTAAAAATGTTATGCCACTTGGAAGACAGCGATGCAAAAATGATAAATTTTTCCTCACATTAGGGTTTAATTTGGCAAATTTAGTATATATATTCATGTCTGGTATCCCCGTAATGACCCATAGAATAGAAATAACAGGATTATTAGGCTAAACGGTGAACACTAAAAAAAAAGTTTAAAATCCAGTACAGAATTGATGCCCCCCCTCCTCAAAAAAAAGTTCCTAAATTTTCAACAATAGGAGATACCAACCCCAAAATGGTAACACTGGAAAAAGCATCTTGTCCTGCAAAACAAACGCATCACATGACCCCAATAACGGAAAAGCAAAAATTTTATAGCCTACAACAGGGGTCAATGAGAAAACTAAAATCCTGGCAGCTGCAGGGCGCTCCTTCCCTCCTCCGCCTCGCTGTGCCCCATGTAGGGGGGTCTCTGTACTCGGGAGAAAATGCATAACAAATTTTTAGATATGTTTTATCTTCAGGAAATATGCACATTTTAGGGCTAAATGAACATATAACAGAAAAAATATGTCCATTCTAAATTTCCCCTCCATTTGATTACTATGAAGATCCCAAAGGGTTAACAATCTTCCTAAAAGCTGTTTCTGATAGATTCAGGGGTGCAGATTACAAAATGTTATTTTTTTATGTAGAGGATGCCCCCTGTCTATGGTGGGGTCTTTTTATGCTAAATATTTAAAATTTCATTCAAAACAGTAATTATCCTCAAAATAGTAAGTTCTGAAAATACAGAAAACCGATATTTGATTTGAAAGCCGCGCGACATCAAAATAAATTATCGAGACATTTCAAAAATTAGGAATATGTAAAGTAGACATATCATAGTATCATAGTATATAAGGCCGGAAAAAGACGCAAGTCCATCCAGTCCAACCTTTAAGAATTAAATAAATGTTTTATCCCCATAACCCGTGATATTTTTTCTCTCCAGAAAGTCATCCAGGCCTCTCTTGAACATGTACATAGAGTCGGCCATAACAACCTCCTGCGGCAGAGAGTTCCATAGTCTCACTGCTCTTACAGTAAAGAACCTTTGTCTATGTTGATGGTAAAATCGCCTCTCCTCTAGGCGTAGAGGATGCCCCCTTGTCCTGGTCACAGGCCTAGGTATAAAAAGATCTTTGGAGAGATCCTTGTACTGTCCGTTCAGGTATTTGTACATTGTAATGAGGTCTCCTCTCAGTCGTCTTTTTTCTAAACTGAATAATCCCAAATTTTGTAATCTGTCAGTGTATTCTAATCCCCCCATTCCCCTAATAATCCTGGTTGCTCTCCTCTGCACCCGTTCCAGCTCTATTATATCCTTTTTATACACTGGTGCCCAAAACTGTACACAATATTCCATGTGTGGTCTGACCAGGGATTTGTATAAGGGCAAAACTATGTCTTTATCATGAGAATCTATTCCTCTCTTGATACATCCCATTATTTTATTTGCTTTAGCAGCAGCCGCCTGGCTCTGGTCACTAAAATTAAGTTTACCATCCACCAATACCCCCAAGTCCTTTTCAGCTTCAGTTTTACTAAGTAATTGACCGTTTAGAACATAATTATACTTTTTGTTTCCATGGCCCAAGTGCATAACTTTACATTTATCTACATTAAACCTCATCAACCATTTCTCTGCCCATCCCTCAAGCTTCCACAAATCCCTCTGTAATGCTAAACTATCGACCTCAGTATTTATTACTTTACACAGCTTAGTATCATCTGCAAATATTGAAACTTGACTGTGTAAACCCACTACAAGGTCATTAATAAAAATATTAAAAAGAAGTGGCCCCAATACTGACCCCTGTGGCACTCCACTGGTAACATCAACCCAATCTGAGAATGTGCCATTAATGACCACCCTCTGTTTTCTATCACTAAGCCAATTACTTACCCAGATACACAGATTTTCTCCTATTCCCAGCAGTCTCATTTTATATACCAACCTTTTATGTGGCACGGTGTCAAATGCCTTTGAGAAGTCCAGATATACAACATCCACAGCGTCCCCCAGATCCAGTCTGGAACTTACCTCCTCGTAGAAACCAATCAGATTAGTCTGACAGGACCGATCTCTCATAAACCCATGCTGACGCTGGGTTATAAGGTTGTGCACAGTGAGATACTCCAGGATAGCATCTCTAATAAACCCCTCAAATATTTTCCCCACCACAGCAGTTAGACTTATGGGTCTGTAGTTTCCAGGATCGCTATTTGATCCTTTTTTGTATATTGGTACCACATTTGCTATGCGCCATTCCTGTGGAACATAACCAGCCCTCAGTGAATCTTCAAATATTAAAAATAACGGTCTGCAGGGCTGATTCTAGCCTTTTTGCTGCCTGAGGCGAAAATTCAAATAGCGCCCCCCCCCCCAACGCAGTATACACATGCCTATTTAAATGTTTATTTCCACACTCTTTGTATATAGACAATCACTCACACAAATACCCATATGTATCAATTGTTTACCTCCTGAGATCAGTATTTTAAATAAAATTTTTGAACAAATAGTTATAACACAAAAATGACTTAATAAATAACATTCGCCATATGTCTGCTTTGCGTTGGCAACATTTTAAAAAATTCTTTTGTATCTGTAGGATGGTAGAAGGCTTTTAAGTTTAGTAGATATTTTTATGAAAATTTCCAAATTCATTTTATTAAGGGCAATTTCAAGTGATTTCAATGGACTTAAACAACAGATACAAACACATAAATTACACCATTTAAGAAACTACACCTTCAATTATTCAAAATGTATTTAAGGAGCTTTATTAACCCTTTAGGTTTTCCTCAAAGTTAAATCAAAATGTAGAGGAGGGCACAGATGGGAGAGGTATGCAGCTGGGCAGTGAAGGGGTTAATTGTGTGTGGTGTGCAGGTGATTTATGGTGTGGAGGGTCACTGTAGGCATCTGATCTCCTTCCTCTGTGAAGGAAAATGAGGAGATAGGATACTGATAAGGTGAGCTCAGCCAGGAAATGCTACTTTCTTCTGGGATTTGTCTGTCTGTACTAAATGACCAGTCACAGCAATCGCTGCATATTGTCAGAGTAACAGAAGTCATGACGTTCCACAATGTCATGGTGTCTTTATGCACTGCTGCCCATAACGTTGGGGTACGTCATGGTGGCTTGAGGGGCTAATTGTCTGCTAGCTAAAAGGATCCTAACTAAATAGTATATGACCTGTGCAGGGGGGAGCAGAGAGCAGCCAGCAGGAACTTCTGCTGGGTGATAGATCAGGTCACGAGCTGCCTCCTAAATCATCCAGGCTGCCATTCTGCCGCCTCTGATGTCCGCCGCCTGAAACAAGATTTTCATCCTGCCTCATGGCAGATGCGGCCCTGACGGTCTGTCTATTACAGTACATAGTTCATGCAGAACCCGGGGGTGTATGCCATCTGGCCCAGGTGATTTATCTATCTTAGTGGATGCGAGGCGGCGCCGTACCTCTACCTGGGTTAAACTGTTGACATTATAAAAAGAATTTACATTATTCCTCATTGTGTCTTCCACCAGGGGATTTTCCTGGGTAAAGACAGTTGAGAAGGCGACATTCAGTAGATTGGCCCTTTCCTCATCTCCTTCCACCATGACCCCCATGTTATTTCTAAGGGGACCCACACTCTCTGTTTTTAGTTTCTTATCATTTATATACTTGAAAAATAATTTGGGATTATTTTTGCTCTCCCTGGCAATATTTCTCTGTCTCTATTTTTGCGGCCTTTATCTGCTTTTTACAGGATTTATTTTTCTCTCTATAATCCTGTAATGCCTCATCGCTACCTTCACGTTTTAGCACCTTAAACGCTTTATCTTTCTCGCTTATTGCTTTCCTTACAAGACTAGTTAGCCACATAGGGTTTTTCTTGTTCCTTTTATGCTTTTTCCCATAAGGTATGTGTTTCTCACAGGACTTTTTCAGAATATATGAGAAAAAGTCCCATTTTTGGGGGGGGCTTTTGTCCTTGAGAGCATTATCCCAGTCTATGCCTTTAAGGTCTTCCCTTAGTTGCTGAAAATTTGCCCTCCTGAAGTTTAGAGTGTTGGTTGCCCCTTCACTAACGCTCTTAGTAAAGCGTAATACAAAATCAATGATATTATGATCACTATTCCCCAGGTTCCCCCCAACCTGTAGTTTTGATATCCTATCAGGTCTGTTGGTAAGGATAAGGTCCAGCAGTGCCCCCCCTCTTGTTGGCTCCAGGACTAGTTGCGACAGGTAATTGTCTTTTGTTGTTGACAAGAACCTGCTACCTTTGAAGGACCTGCAGGTTTCTGCCCCCCAGTCAATATCTGGGTAATTGAAGTCCCCCATGATAAGTACTTCACCTTGCTTTGAAGCCGCATCCATTTCACTTATCAGCATTTCCTCTGCTGCCTCCATTATATTTGGAGCCTTATAACAAACCCCTAGTAATATTTTATTATTCTTTTTCCCTCCCCTTATCTCCACCCATAGGGACTCCACATTTGCGTTACTGATGTCATCTCGCAGGACGGGCTTGAGGCAAGAATTCACATATAAACAAACCCCTCCCCCTTTTTTATTTATACGATCCTTTCTAAAAAGACTATAACCATCTATAGTAACAGCCCAGTCGTAGCTACTGTCCAGCCATGTCTCGCTGATACCCACTATATCATATTTCCGTTCCAACATCAAGAGTTCCAGTTCCTCCATTGTGTTTGTGAGGCTTCTGGCATTTGTGTACATACACTTTATATGGTTTTCCCTGTCCCTATTCCTTTTGTCCTTATTCCCCAATCTCATTCCAGCCCCCCTTCCTCCCCCATGGACTATGACTCTTCCCAGCTCTCTATGTACACCGTCTATTTGCCCTGCACAAGTGTAATTGCCCTCCCCCCAGGTCTCTAGTTTAAACACTCCTCCAACCTTCTAGCCATTTTTTCCCCTAAAACAGCGGCCCCCTCCCCATTGAGGTGCAGCCCATCCCTACTGTAGAGCCTGTAGCCCACAGAAAAGTCATCCCAGTTCTCCATGAACCCAAACCCCTCCTTCCTACACCAACCTTTGAGCCACTTATTTACCTCCTGGATCTCCCGCTGCCTTTCTGGTGTGGCACGTGGTACAGGCAGTATTTCGGAGAAAATTACCTTTGAGGTCCTTGCCCTGAGCTTATGGCCTAAATCTCTGAAATCATTTTTAAGGACCTTCCACCTACCTGTTACTTTGTCATTAGTGCCAATGTGGACCATGACCGCTGGTTCCTCACCAGCCCCTCCCAGTAATCCGTCAACCCGATCCGCAACATGCCGAACCCGAGCACCCGGCAAACAACACACTGTTCGGTATGCACGGTCTTTGTGACAGATTGCCCTGTGTGATCCCCTAATAATGGAATCTCCCACTACCAGCACCTGTCTGACCTTGCCTGTGCTCCCATTACCCTTCTTACTGGAGCAGACATTCCCCTGGTTGCTAGCGGCCACGTCTTTCTGCAGCATTGCTACCCCAGAGCTGATATCCCCCTCATCCACCAGCCTGGCAAACTCATGTATTTCTGTATTTCGGTGTTTTTGTATTTTTGTGACTATAAAAATCTATGACTTTAGATTCACACTGAAGGCATTAAAACTTTGAATTAACACATGTGGAATTATATACTTAACAGAAAAGTCTGAAACAACTGAAAATCTGTCTTATATTATAGGTTCCTTTTGCTTTCATTACTGCTTTGCACACTCTTCGCTTCTCTTGATGAGTTTCAAGAGGTAGTCACCTAAAATGGTCTTCACATCACAGGTACCCTGTCTTGTAAATGGGGTTGGGAGCATCAGTTGTGTTGTGCAGAAGTCAGGTGGACATACAGCTCCTCTATAGTCCTACTGAATAGACTGGTAGAAAAAAAGCAGCTAAGTGAAGAAAAAATAGTGGCCATCATTACTTTAAGAAATGAAGGTCAGTCAGTCCAAAAAATTGGGAAAACTTTGAAAGCTCTACAAAGAAGGGTAAAAACCATGAAGTGCTACAAATAAACTGGCTGACATGAGGAGCGCCCCAGGAAAGGAAGACCAAGAGCCACCTCTGCTGCGGAGGTTAAGAGTCACCTCTGCTGCGGAGGTTAAGAGTCTATGGGGATTAGTCCCTTAGGACTAAGTAAGTGGACTCCCTGGACCACTGCGGGAGATAACAACCTTAGCCACACCTGGGAGCACGGGTGCGACTAGGCCCATGGTGGCAGCCAAGGTAGGGACAAGGGGACCACGGATGGCAGGCAGGACCACGGGAAGGCAGGCAGGCAGGACCTCTGAAGGACAGCTGGCTGGTAGGACCTCTGAAGGACAGCTGGCTGGCAGGACCTCTGAAGGACAGCTGGCTGGCAGGACCTCTGAAGGATAGCTGGCTGGCAGGACCTCTGAAGGACAGCTGGCTGGCAGGACCTCTGAAGGACAGCTGGACCGCCACAGGATTGCAGGACCGCAACAGGATTGCAGGACCGCCACAGGATTGCAGGACCGCCACAGGAATGCAGGACCGCCACAGGAATAACACAGGAACACAGGAATCACAGAATCCACAAAGGCGTCTGGAAACGCCCGGGAACACGGAGGGCTTTCACTTCAGCAACAGGACATGAAGATCCGGCAGGGGATGCTGGGAGTCGCCAGGCTATATAGCCGAGCCAGGAATGCCAGAGCCAATAAGGAGGACGCTGGCCCTTTAAGGCTGGGAGAAGTCTGCGCGCGCCCCCTCTAGCGGCAGGAGCAAGCGACTGCATGGAAACAGCATGCGGCCTACACGCTGGGAGCAAGAGTGCAGGCCAGAGCCAGGAGAGGTAAGTGAGAGTTGGGGGAGTGGGGACCGCGGCAGCAGGCATGGGTACACCCTCAATCCGTACCGAGGATCGCAGGTGTAACCGTGACAGTCATCTCTGCTGCGGAGGATAAGAGTCACCTCTGCTGTGGAGGATAAAAGTCACCTCTGCTGCGGAGGATAAGAGTCACCTCTGCTGCAGAGGATAAGTTCATCCGAGTAACCAGCCTCGGAAATCGCAGGTAACAGCAGCTCAGATTAGAGACCCAGGTCACTGACACACAGAGGTCTAGTAGCGGACACATCTCTACAACAACTGGTAAGAGAAGACTGTGTGCAGCAGCCTTCATGGTAACATCGCCGCTAGGAAACCACTGCTAAGGATCAGCAACAAGCACAAGAGACACGAGGAGTGGGCGTTAGACCAGTAGAAATCTGTGCTGTGGTATGATGAGTCCAAATTTGAGATGTTTAGTTCCAACCACTGTGTCTTTGTGCAACGCAGAAAAGGTGAACAAATGGATTCTACAGGTCTGGTCCCCACCGTGAAGCCTGGAGGAGGAGGTGAGATGGTGTGGGGGGGCTTTGCTGGTGACACTGTTGGGATAGGTATACTGAACCAGCAGGGTTACCACAGCATCTTGCAGCGACTGCTATTCCATCCGGTTTGCGTTTAGTTTCACCATCATTTATTTTTCAAAAGGACAATGACCCCAAACACATCTCCAGGCTGTGTAAGGGCTATTTCACCAAGAAGAAGAGTGATGGGGGATACGCCTGATGACCTGGCCTCGTAGTCACCAGACCTGAACCCAATCGAGATGGTTTGGGGTGAGCTGGACCGCAGAGTGAAGGCAAAAGGGCCGAAAAGTGCTCAGCATCTCTGGGAACTTCTTCAAAACCGTTGAAGGACCATTTCAGGTGACTACCTCTTGAGTGTGCAAAGCAGTAATCAAAACAAAAGGAAACTAAAATATAAGACATATTATAAGTTCTTTCACACTTTTTTGTTAAGTATGTAATTCCATATGTGATAATTCATAGTTTTGATGCCTTCAGTGTGAATCTACAATTTTTATAGTTATGAAAATACAGAAAACTCTGAATGAGAAGATGTGTCCAAACTTTTGGTCTGCACAATTTCTATTAGTATATTGTAAATCTGACAGACATCTAGCATATATGGAGATGTATAAATGATTGGTGAACAAATGGGGAAATGTTATTCAAGAGCTGGATAGGAGAATGGTGTGATGGCCATTTGTGCTCCATTCCTGCTTTGCTTTGCTTTGCTTTGCTTTGGGGAAAGGCCAGAAGAATAATAATTCTACACCCAAAGAAGTTAATAGAAGATAACTGGATTTTAGCATTGGGGGGCGGGGTCTAATTGTTTGTGGGCCTTTTAGGGCCATTATGTTGGAATGCATAACATAATGGGACTTGACACACAAGCACGAGAATGTTTTTGGAGTTGAGAATATGGCACACATCAATCTGTGGATTCAATGCATTTATTGTTGAGACGCGTATCGATCCTGTACTAGGATCTTCTTCAGGCATAAAAACATACATAACATTTCTATACAAAACCAAACATATATCTAAATATATATATATATATATTTTAAAAGGGAATTGACATCAGTTTGATCTAAAACCGGATGTACGGAGTTTGATTGACATTGTAATTCACAAATGGATTGTCTTATCCTTCGTTATCTAAAGGGTGACCGGTTTGTTGTATACAACAAACATAACTATATATATCCCATACTTGCAAAAAAGAGAAGTATTCTACAATAGATTTTTACTATAAATCCATTTTTAGTTACTAATATTGAATAAAAAACAAATTTTAAAAACATTATAAAGACTAATCCTGTCCTTAGTATTTCGGGAAAGGTATATAGATAACACATATACTAGCAAACAATGAAAAGATTTTAGATTGACTCTTCAACATCATTTAAACCATCTGGATATAATCTTCTCAGTCGGTAAAAACAGAAGGATTCTCTTCTACTTAAAGGAAACCTACCACCACGGATCTACCTATTAAGATAGATCCGGTGGTAGTTGCATCTGACGGTTGTTAGGATAGACCTTTCTTTTATAATCTTTAATCGAGGTAATATGCCATTTCTAATATGTGATTTGTGGGCATCTCGGGATTTCACTTTTCAAAACTTGACCTCAATACAACAAATGCCAATGTCAGGCTCCAGGGGAAGTGGACCCACTGGATCACAGTGGACGATGAAGTAAGCCGGCACCTGCGACCAGAATCTAAGGGGTACCCGGTTTTCAACAGAGCCCGCAAAGGCGGGTTGGACCTGCTGAGGTGTGGTACCTCCAGGTCGTTCCACAGGTACGACTTTGTCCGCGGTGGCACCCAAGGCAAGGTACACAGACATTAAGCAGAATCGTAGTAGGGGACAGGCAGGAGGTCAGAACGGGGACTTAGCAATAGGTCAAGGCAGGCAGCAGCGGAGCGTAGTCAGGAACAAAACCGGGGTCACAACAGGGAATCACAATAACAGCACAGGGCATGGGAACAAAGCTTTCTCTAAGACACAAGGGACGAAGATCCAGCAGGGAGAGCAGGGTTTGTATAGATTTCTAGGAAATGGCCAGCGCCAATTAACGGTGCGCTGGCCCTTTCAATTTTCTGAAGCCGCCGCACACCCTAGGAGCTGGGGACACGCGCACACAGCCCAAGGACCAGGATCAGGAGCGGGTAGAAGTATGCAGCGCAAACGCCGCACTGGAAAGTATAGAGGAGAACGGGTGAGCCCGCGACCAATATCTCGAGCACCTGTGACAGTACCCCCCTCCCCTTCGGCCTACACCTCTTCTTAGGCTGGAGAAATCTCCGCAGGAGATCCTGGTCCAGGATATTGTCCTCAGGCTCCCAGGACCCCTCCTCCAGACGGAACCCCTCCTCCAAGCCGAACCCCTTCCAGTCGATGAGAAAGAACCGCTTTCCTATGACCAGCTTCATATCCAGGACCTTCTTTACTTCACAGACATCATTAGCATCAGCCTCACGGACGGCAAGTGGTACCTGCTGGGAAAAGCAGTTCAAGATGACTGGCTTCAGGAGGGAAGACATGGATAGAGTTCAGGGTGCGCATGGTGGGAGGAAGGTGCAGCTTGTATGCCACGGGATTGATGCGCTTCAGCACCTCAAAGGGACCCAGGAAACACAGCCCAAGTTTATAGCTTGGAATATGCAGCCTCACATATCTGAAAGGAGAGCCACACTTTATCACCTAGAGAAAAAATGGGGGGAGGTCTGCGTTTCTTATCAGCCCAAGTTTTGGTTCCCAGATGGACTTAAGGTCTTCTGCCAACTCTTCCAAGGCAGGAACATCAGCAGACACGGAGATAGGAAGAGGTGGGATGTCGTCCATAAACAACCAAGAAAGGATTGGTATCGGCAGAGAGTTGGAGGAGAATTCAGCCCTTGGCAGCAGAGTGGACCAGTCATCCTGTCGGGCGGAGAAAAAATGGCACAGATAGCAGCCTAGGGTCTGATTAATCCTCTCAACTTGTCCTTTGGACTGCAGATGGTACGCAGATAAGAAGTCCAGCTTCACTTGAAGTTGACCGCACAGGGACCGCCAGAAATCGGAAACGAACTGGACCCCGCAGTCGAGACAATGTGCAGGGGAAGTCCATGAAGCCATAAGATGTTCAGAAAGAACAGACTGGCATTGCGTGGAGCTGATGGCAGACCTGGCAAAGGAACAAAATGGGACATCTTCGAAAACCGATCTGTTATCACCAAAATGACTGTATTACCGGAAGAAGATGGGAGATCTGAAATAAAGTCCATGGCTATGGCAGCTTTATGTCCGACCAGCTCTTCGGAAGAGGATACTGACTTCGGGATATTGCTCTTGTGTGGTTGGGCACGGTGGGGTACAGAGATTTGTTGCTCTCATATCTCGCCAGATCTGGTCAAGGATGTAATAGCGAGATATGAGAGCAACAGATCTCTGCACCCTAGGGTGCCCAGCCACATAAGAGCAATGTCCCCAAGTCAGTATCTTCTTCTGAAGAGCTGGTCAGACATAAGTCTTGCCAGGAGGAAGCTGCCTTAAGTCCGCAGGAGCAGCAACAACTAGTTGTTCCGGGGAACGATATGGCGCGGAGGCGGTTCTTCAACAACAACATCAGAGGCACGAGAGAGGTTCTTCAGGTTCTTCTCAGTTGGACGGAAGTGGATCAGGAAGTTGAACAGAGAAAAGAAGAGGGACCTGGGAGCCTGTAGAGGATTGAGAAGCTGAGCAGTCTGGAGATACAGGAGATTCTCGTGGTCAGTATAGATATAGACCGGATGACAGGCTCCTTCCAGAAGATAGCGACTCTTCTCCAAAGCTATGGAATATCTCTTCTCTGCGGAGGAGAAGCTCACAAGTGAGAGTTCGTCACTTTGGCCCTTTCTGGCTAAGTACTGCTCCAGCTCCTACTGAGGAGGTGTCAACCTCCAACAGGAAAGGCTTCTCCGTATCAGGCCGTGTGAGAACTGGGGCCAAGGCAAAGGCTGGCTTCAGACTAGAGAAGGCTTCTTCAGCCCCCATGGGCCAGAGTCTGGGATTGGCGTTCTTCTTGATCAGTGCCACAATGGGAGACACAAGAGAAGAAAAGTCTTGAATAAACTGTCGGTAGTAATTGGCAAAGCCCAGGAATCTCTGTATTGCACGCAGTCCTACAGAGCGAGGCCATTAAAGACAGACAACAAACAACTTAGCAGGATCCATCTGTAGACCCTTGTCAGAGATGATATAGCCGAGGAAGGGAAGACTTTTCTGGTGGAACTGGCACTTCTCAAGTTTGGTGTAAAGGTGATTGGCTCTTAAACAACTGAGGACTTGCCGCACGTGGGACTGTTGGGACTCAAGGTCTGTAGAGAACACCAAGATATCGGTGAGATTGACCACAACACAGATATATAGCAAGTCTCTGAAAATGTCATTGACGATCTCCTGAAAAACAGCTGATGCATGACAAACGGCATGACAAGGTACTCAAAGTGCCCATCACGAGTATTGAAGGCGGTCTTGCACTCATCGCCTTTGTGGATCCAATGAAATTATATGCCCCACAGTGGTCTAGTTTTGTGAAGAACTTGGCTCCACTTAAGCGGTCAAAGAGTTCCGTGATCAATGGCAATAGATAGGGGCTCTTCATGGTGATCTTGTTTAGGCCACCATAATCTATGTATGGACAGAGTGACCCATCCTTTTTGGCCACAAAAAAGAACCTTACTTTGGCAGGAGAAGAGGATTTACATATGAACCCCCTCTGTAGATTCTCTTTCACATAGGCCGACATCGCAGCAGTTTCGGGCACAGACAATGGGTACACCTGACCCCGTGAAGGAGATGTGTCTGGCAGCAGGTCAATCAGGCAATCGTAGGGTCGGTGTGGTGGCAAAGTCTCTGCTTGCTTCTATGAAAAACATCTGCAAAGTCCACATATGGAGCGGGGAGACCCACCAGAGGCTTGGAGGATTTTGGAAGCGAGACGGTGGAGACGGGACAAGGTAGTTCCAGACAATGTGACTGGCATTCCGGTCCCCAGCGGAGAACTTCACCCGTCTGCCATTCGAGCACCAGTGCATGGCGCTGCAACCACGGAAGACCCAGAAGAACTGAAGACATGCATCGGGTTAGCAGGTAAAAGCAAAGTCTCTCCTTGTGCACCCCCACTTGTAGGCAAAGGGGTTCAGTGCTGTACTGGATCAGGTCTTGAAGAATCTGCCCATTGACTGATGAGATAATGGGGCAGATTTACTTACCCGGCGCATTCGCGATCCAGCGGCGCATTCTCTGTGCTGGATTCGGGTCCGGACGGGATTTATGATGGTAGTTCCTCCGCCGTCCACCAGGTGGCGCTGCTGCGCTGAAGTCCGCTGGAATGCCTCGAAATACACCGGCCTATCCTGGATGAAGGTGAGTGAAATTTTCGCGACACAATTTTTTTTTTAAATGCGGCGGTTTTCCGAATCCGTCGGGTTTTCGCTCGGCCACAACCTCCGATTTCCGATGCACCACAATCCGATCGCGTGCGGCAAAATCTGGGGGCAATTCAGGTACAATCGGTGCAAATCGGAAATATCCGGGTAACACGTCAGGAAAACGCGAATCGGGCCCTTAGTAAATGACCCCCAGTGACTTTTCACGATGGACCACAGGAAGACAGTATTGAGAGACCAGGGCATCATCCACGAAGTTTCCCGCCGAACTGGAATCCTGGAAGGCAGAGGCTTAAAACTGATTACCCGTCCCTGAGCTGAGCAAGACAGGTATGTTCAGATATGAAGAAGCTTTGTTCTCACCTAGGGACACTTCTCCCAAGAATCCTAGGTGGGTGCATTTCCTGTATGCTGAGGATGGAGTGGACAGGACTGAAGTAAGTGATGGCACAAAAGAGGCAGAGGTTCTCCTGACGTCGCCTGGTACGTTCCTGGGAAGACAGCCGAGCTCTGTCCACCGGGATCGGTTCCTCTGCAGTGGTCACGGCAAGAGGCTTAAGCAGTCTTTGGAATGCAGGAGCCAGGTAAGTCAAACGTCGGACCTGGACATGTGCTTGCTCAAAACTTTTCTCCTTAGAACTTTCCATAAACCAGATATCAATCCGATTGGCCAGAGATAAGATCGCTCGTTTTAGACGGCAGGTCACGTGCAGAAAGCGCGTCTTTAACTTGTCCCGAAAGTCCCTTTTTAAAAGTTGCATTCAGGGCTGCATCATTCTACTCAGAGGTCAGAGTACGGAACTGAACCGCATAGTCACCAACAGATGAGTCCCCTTGATGCAGGTGGTTCAGCAGTGCATTCTCAGCTGAAGATGCTCCTTCAGGTTCCTCAAAGACAGACCAGAACTCAGCAAAGAAGGAGGTGATGTCAGCTGTAACCAGGAGTACTCTGTCCCAGGGGGGAGTAGCCCATGCCAGGCCCTCTCCGGAGGCCGATGATGAATGCCACCTTAGACCGTTCCGTAACGAACTGTGTCGGCATAAGCTCAATGTGCAGGGAGCACTGGGTAATGAAGCCCCTGCACAACTTGGGATCCATCATATTTAGACGGCATGAATATTCTCAGCCTAGGATCAGCGGTAGGCTAGCAGGAGGAGCCACAGGAGCTTGCCGCTGTTGCTAAGTTGCCATCAATTGCTGCAACATGGCGGTGACTTGACCAAGCTGTTCACCTTGCACGGCAATTTGCCGGGATGACTTGACCACACTGGTGGAAAGATTAGCCATTTTGAGTCGCGGGACCTTGGCGGGATCCATGGCGGGACCTTACTGCCAGATCATGAGATATAGGTGGCGGTAGCACCCGTGACAGCAAATATTTCGTAAGTATTCTTCTAATGACCTTATTTCCTTTATCATATGTGGTTCAAAAAATTCAGATTTTTTTTTTGTTTTTGTTAAGAAATGTATCTATTTTTTAATAGTTTCACAGTTTTAATCATATTTTTTTGGATACCCTTTTTCTAGAAATTACTTGGTGATAACTGCAGATTGTATTTTGTAATCTTAGTCTTTGCTGCAATTCCTTCATATCCTTGAGAACTGGCTGTTCGGGATATTGTTCAGCCATTTTCGATAATCAGCAGTATCGTATGTCATTACTGTCCTTTTTCTTAAATAAATCTAAGAATACCATGTGAGATTCACTTATACCTACTGTGAAATTAATACCGCAGTTGTTTTTATTTAGTTAATCTATAAAATGAAAAATGTAAACAATAAATTACTGTTCACAATCAAAAACTGATTGTCTATTTGTCTATACAGCGACAATAATGAGATTGCCAGAACTTAAAACCCATTCTATCAGACGTCCTGGCGATAGTAGGCATCTATATTGCACATAAAAGAATGTTTGTGGATAAGGTGAGTATCAGACCTTACAGACTCCTTTGGAAAACTTCCTGTAAGCTATAAAGTTGTTGAGTAGATTCAGATTTATGATGAGACGCTTGGAACCATTTGGTTTCTTCACCAAAAAAGAACATGTCTTTCTTGGCCCTGAGGAATAGTAATTACCAAACCAGAACGGACAAGAGAAGAACATCATGCCAGACATCCCAATGAGTTGAAGGAGAAGAAGAAGGTGAAGAAGATGTGGGGGGAAGACGGTCAAATTCTTGTACCCTTGGCTTAAGATGTCCAAGACCCAGGGGTTTGATGTTGTCTGCGACCACTGATCCTGGAATCTGACCTCTGAAGGACAGCTGGCTGGCAGGACCTCTGAAGGACAGCTGGACGGCAGGACCTCTGAAGGACAGCTGGACCGCCACAGGATTGCAGGACCGCCACAGGATTGCAGGACCGCCACAGGATTGCAGGACCGCCACAGGAATGCAGGACAGCCAAAGGAATAACACAGAACAAGGGAACACAGGAATCACAGAATCCACAAAGGCGTCTGGAAACGCCCGGGAACACGGAGGGCTTTCACTTCAGCAACAGGACATGAAGATCCAGCAGGGGATGCTGGGAGTTGCCAGGCTATATAGCCGAGCCAGGAATGCCAGAGCCAATAAGGAGGACGCTGGCCCTTTAAGGCTGGGAGAAGTCTGCGCGCGCCCCCTCAAGTGGCAGGAGCACGCGACTGCATGGAAACAGCATGCGGCCTACACGCTGGGAGCAAGAGTGGAGGCCAGAGGCAGGAGAGGTACGTGAGAGCTGGGGGAGCGGGGACCGCGGCAGCAGGCATGGGTACACCCTCAATCCGTACCGAGGATCGCGGGTGTAACCGTGACAGTACCCCCTCCCTTAGGGCCCCTCTTCTCTTCTTCTTCAGCCCGCTGTTCTTCTTTCTTCGCCTCCTCCAATTCTTTTTGGTGATGAGACACCTTAGGAGGAGAGAAGGCACCGGGAAGACTTGGGAAGCAGCAGGCTGGGTCAGCTCTAGGCACACCGGAGCGGCCTCAGGGGAGGCCGGAGCAGCCGTGGGAATCTGCGGAGTCTGGGGCGCCACTTGGGCAGCCGTGGCAAGCTGCAGAGTCTGGGGCGCCACTGGAGCAGCCGTGGCAAGCTGCAGAGTCTGGGGCGCCACTGGAGCAGCCGTGGCAAGCTGAGGAGACACTGGGGCAGCCACGGGAAGCTGCGGAGTCTCTGGAGCAGCATTGGCAAGCTGCGGAGGCTAGAGAGTCTCTGGAGCAGCTGCGGGGAGCTGCAGAGCCACTGGAGCAGCTGCGGGGAGCTGCGGAGCCACTGGAGCAGCTGCGGGGAGCTGCGGAGCCACTGGAGCAGCTGCGGGGAGCTGCGGAGTCACGGGAGCAGCTGCGGGGAGCCGCGGAGCCACGGGAGCAGCTCTGGGGAGCTGGGGAGCCACGGGAGCAGCTCTGGGAAGCTGCGGAGTCACGGGAGCAGCTCTGGGAAGCTGCGGAGTCACGGGAGCAGCTCTGGGAAGCTGTGGAGTCACGGGAGCAGCTCTGGGCAGCTGCGGAGACTTGAATGCTGCTGGAGCAGCTCTGGGCAGCTGCGGAAGCTTGGGCGCCGCTGGTGCAGCTCTGGGATGCTGCGGAGACACTGGAGACCCCGGAACCATGCAGACAGATGAGGTGATCGAACTAGAGGTGGTTCAAATCTGGACTGGATTTTTGCCAGGAACTTGGTATGAGTAACCATGTCCAGGTCACCACTATCCCATAGAGGAGTAGCCCAATCCAGCGCCTCTCCAGTGAGCAAAGAAAAAACACAAAATAGTGCGTTCGAGGGTGGACTGGGAGGACGTCAGCTTGATGTACAACGAGTACTGGACGACAAAACTCCTGCAAAAATTGGGGTTGCCGTCAAATTTGTTTGGCATCAAAAAATCTGATCCAGAGTTCGCTGCAGAAAAACATGGCTGGGGGACAGAAACAACAGGAGGAGTCACATGAGCCTGCTGCTGGGAGGTAATAAGCCGCAGGGTGGCAGCGAGTTTATCCAAGAGTTCTTTTTGCGTAGCAATCTCTTGGGCCTGCTGGGCAATAGTGCTGGGACCAGAAGCTGGTACGGATTCCTCGACACAGTCCATGGCTTTTGCAGGATACAAGACCTTGGGGAGTCCATGGCGGATCTTACTGTCACAGTCTATGGGGATTAGTCCCTTAGGAATAATAAGTGGACTCCTGGACCACCGAGGGAGATAACACCAGCCCACACCGGGAGCGGAGTCTAAGTGAACTCCTGGTCTTCGCCAGAGCCCGCCGCAAAGCGGGATGGACTTGCTGTGGCGGGGAGTACAGGTGCTCACCGGGACTAGGCCCACGGTGGCAGCCAAGGTAGGGACAAGGGGACCAGGATGGCTCGGCAGGACCACGGGAAGGCAGGCAGGACCTCTGAAGGACAGCTGGCTGGCAGGACCTCTGAAGGACAGCTGGCTGGCAGGACCTCTGAAGGACAGCTGGCTGGCAGGACCTCTGAAGGACAGCTGGCTGGCAGGACCTCTGAAGGACAGCTGGCTGGCAGGACCTCTGAAGGACAGCTGGAGCCACAGGATTGCAGGACCGCCACAGGATTGCAGGACGCCACAGGATTGCAGGAATCACAGAATCCACAAAGGTCTGGAAACGCCGGGAACACGGAGGGCTTTCACTTCAGCAACAGGACATGAAGATCCGGCAGGGGATGCTGGGAAGTCGCCAGGCTATATAGCCGAGCCAGGAATGCCAGAGCCAATAAGGAGGACGCTGGCCCTCCTTAAGGCTGGGAGAAGTCTGCGCACGCCCCCTCTAGTGGCAGGAGTACGCGACTGCGTGGAAACAGCATGCGGCCTACACGCTGGGAGCAAGAGTGGAGGCCGAGCCAGGAGAGGTACGTGAAGCTGGGGGAGCAGGGACCGCGGCAGCAGGCATGGTATACCCTCAATCTGTACCGAGGATCGCGGGTGTAGCGTGGACAACAGTAAACCCTAATCTTAATCCAACGCCCTTCCTACTTACTTGAAACCACCCTAAGCTGTGGCCTGTGTGTTGGGCAATCCCTCCTTGCACAAATTGGCAAAAACATGTAGTCAAGAAAAAACAAATCGAAATCCAAGGATTAGGAAACCAGAAAAATAATGAGAGTAAGGAGTACGGACTAGAGTTACTAGGAGAACTTAAGGTCAACAACAACTAGGAGGTGTGGGCAAGGCTCCTATATGATGTCAAAGTCCTGGCCTCAATAGAATTGGGCCAGAACTCAGCGACCTGGATAACACAGAGAGTCAGTGACTTTGGTGAGGAACAGTCATACACGACAGGTTACCTAATATAACCAAGGGCAAATGCTGCTGAAAGAGACGGCGTGGTATAATGTGGTAGCCAAGGTAGGGCAGCCAAGGTAGGCTGGGGCAGGACCTCGGGACCTCACAGGAATACAGGACTGCCACAGGAATAAGGTATGGCCACAGGAACACGGGACCTCCACAGGAACACGGGACTGCCAAAGGAACACGGGACTGCCAAAGGAACACGGAACTTGGAGAAACACATGCAGTACAGAACACACAGAGGAAAACTGGGGACGCTGGAAACACTAAGAAACACAGGAGGGCTTTCACTTCAGGTAATGACTTGAAGATCGGCAGAGAGTGAAGGAAGGAGCCGGATATAAGGGCGCGCCGATTAGCCAGCACCAATTAGAAGGACGCTGGCCCTTTAAATCGAGACAAGTCAGTGCGCTCCCAGCAGCAGGAGTGCGCGGCCTTGTCAAAGGAAGCATGCGGCCTGGACGAGACCACAGCCTGGAGCCTGGGAGAGTAAGTATGGGCCGGGGGGGAACACTAAATAGCAGAGCACATGTGTACCCGCGGTCTGCGTCAAGGATCACTGGGGCGTCTGTGACATTGATTGGGTGGAGAGAGATTGTAAGGCCTTGAGATTGAGAGATGCTATCTTTGAGGGTCTTAAAACCAAAAGTAACTTAAGGTTATCCAAAAACCTCAAAACTTTTTCTTATGTTGTATGGGAGTTTCCCTTCCTCATACATGTATCCCTTCCTTGGTTGAACTTGATGGGCTGTGTGTCTTTTGTCAATCCAATAAACTACGTAATATGGATGGTTGTGCTAGTTTTACAAAGTGTCTTTAAAAATATAAGAATAAATTATGGCAAGAACCTCGAGAGATGTTAATTACAACAATTTAATTTATCCCTAAGGAAAGATGAATCATACGATCACCAGACTGCGCTCCCACAATACTATATAAACTACCTGTACCTGCCTCTTAAACCACAGCAAAGATTCCTTCCATGAAGAAGAGTCATTCGCTGTGTGTCACTAAACTGGTAAGTCCGAAAACTTAAAAAATTCTGAAAATATATAAAACTCAAATATTGGAGCTTCACTTTCTACTCTCTGCTTTGTCTTTTCTTCTTTAAGAGCTAACACATGAAGGAGAATATATGTCCATTAGTGATTAGATCTTTAGATTTGTATTTTAGAAATTTATTTCCACATTCATATTGAATCAGATTTCTTTTGACATAAACAAGTATAACGCGCACATTTACAATACACTTCATTTAACTCCTAATGTTGTAGCATTAACACACAACCACCCACAATATATAATTACCGACGTCTGCTACATTCTCGTTAGAATTTTGTTAGAAAACCTTTTGACCTGTTCATATTTCATTTCCTTCCCAAGTAAACACCATTTTTAAAAAAATAGATAAAACATGTGACACTTCCTGACGTACAACGCTCCAAAATTCACATTTTATTTCAATTCAAACTGCTTCAACCGTAATAATAAAATTCTCCACCTGACAAGTAAGGTTTATCCACAGGATGAAGGTAATTATTCATATGACTGGCAATATTTTCCAGCCTTTTTTAATGAGTATATGTAAGAAAGGGTAGGGATCGCTTGCTGGAGTCAAAGGTCACGCTTTTTTCCATCAATACGAGGCAAACAGCAGCAGGTAGGTAGAAGCTGACTTTGGGTCAGTTTTATTGCAGAAGATTGCAAGAAAAGAAACAAAAAACTTCACAAACAAAACTCCTTGCTGTCCGGCATGACATACACAGTACAGCCCTAATAACAACTGGAGGGCTTCTCCCTGCCAGCTAACAAGCACAGCAGTATTGCAACCTTATTGCCTGTGCTCTCACACAGACAGCCTGTGTCTCCAGGTAGAGAGAGTGAATTGCCCACCGACTTTTCCTAAATACTTTCCTTCTGAACACCTCATTAATTAGGGCAGCAGGTGAGTCTGGACTGCTACTTCAACATATGAGAGGAACCTGGAGAAATAACCTCCCCTCCACAACCTGTCCTGCACACAGGTATCACAATATCCCCCCCCCTTGCTCAGGCCCTCGGATGAGAACGTAAACCACAAGACAGTGCACACGTGACAATGCATCCGCATTCCCTTAATCTCATGGCTATGACCCACTGGTAAAATTGTAAGATGCAGAGCCAAGGAAACCACCTAGTCACTCGATTGTTTCTTCTTATATCAGGTTTCATCCACTTAAGGGGAGCGTGGTTGTGACCAACATGAATCCTGCCCCAACAAATACTATTTGAGGGTTCATGCCTTTAATGGACAAGACATGCCTTTCCACAACTGCATAATTTTTCTCATGCTTATTCAGTTTTCTGCTTAAATAAAGCACAGGATGTTCTTCTCCATCTCTAAACTGCGACAAGACTGCCCCTATCCCCATCTCTGAAGCATCAGTCTGCACTATAAATGCTTTCTTAAAGTCAGGGGTTACCAATACCGCCTGGGAACAAAGAGCCAACTTCAGAGTTTGGAATGCTTTCTCCGCTTCAGGGTTCAACTTTATCATAACTGACTCTTTTCCCTTGATAAGATCAGTTAGTGGCGCTGCAATAGCAGCAAATTTGGGTATAAAGCGCCTATAATAACCAGTAATCCCAAGGAAAGCCCTCACTTGTTTTTTATTTAATGGTTGGGGCCAGTTCTGGATAGCATTAATCTTTTCAACTTGGGGCTTGACTTGACCTCTCCCAATAATGTACCCCAAGTACTTAGCCTCTTCCAGACCAATATGACATTTTTTGGGGTTTGCCGTCAACCCTGCCTTCTTCAAGGTGTCAATCACAGACTGTACTCTTGGTAGGTGTGTCTCCCAGTCAGGGCTATAAACAACTATGTCATCAAGGTAGGCAGAGGCATATTGCCTATGTGGCATCAAAACTCTGTCCATTAATCGTTGGAACGTTGCAGGGGCCCCATGTAGACCAAAAGGCATAGTAATGTATTGAAACAAGCCATCAGGTGTTGAAAATGTCGTCTTTTCCTTGGCTGCATCTGTCAGGGGTATCTGCCAATAACCTTTTGTCAGATCTAGGGTTGTGATATAACGGGCCCTACCCAGTCGATCTATGAGCTCATCTACTCGTGGCATAGGATATGCATCAAGCTGGAGTCAAAGGTCACGCTTCTTTTTCCATCAATACGAGGCAAACAGCAGCAGGTAGGTAGAAGCTGACTTTGGGTCAGGTTTATTGCAGAAGATTGCAAGAAAAGAAACAAAAAACATTCACAAACAAAACTCCTTGCCTGTCCGGCACTGACTATACACAGTACAGCCCTAACTAACAACTGGAGGGCTTCTCCCTGCCAGCTAACAAGCACAGCAGTATTGCAACCTTACTTGCATGTGGCTCTCACACAGACAGCCCTGTGTCTCCAGGTAGAGAGAGTGAATTGCCCACCTGACTTTCCCTAAATACTTTCCTTCTGAACACCTCATTAATTAGGCAGCAGGTGAGTCTCTGGACTGCTACTTCACATATGAGAGGAACCTTGGAGAAATATACCTCCCCTCCACAACCTGTCCTGCACAGGTATCACAATATATATATATTATTAAGTATTTTTTATATATATTTGATTCACGTTTGGCTCGGAAATTACAATTGAAAATTACTTTTTTTGTCAGTCGTACATTTTTTTTCAACTTTATTTTTATTTTATTAATCTCAGGATAATATCTTCTAAAATATAATAAATATTTTCTATTTCTTTTTTTGTCCTATGGAAAAAATAAAATATAATGAGACATTCACTTATTTTTACATGTTGCCATTTTCCGGAGAGACGAGGAGTAAACCCTTCATCACGGCTTTCTTCTTCCTGATATATGTGGTCGGAGTTCTTATTAATTCCTCCATTATCACAGTCATCTGTCTGGAGGTTCAGTTACATAAACCAATGTATCTCTTTATCTGTAATTTATCCATTGTAGATATATTTTATACATCGGTCACGGTTCCGAAATTACTGCACATGTTATTATCCGGGAATCATATTGTTTCCTCCGCACAATGTTATACGCAGTTGTACTATTTCGTAACAGCAGGGGGTGTAGAGGAAACCCTTCTTTTCGTTATGGCTTATGACCGATATGTCGCTATCTGTGACCCCTTACATTATCATCGTATCCTGAGTCAGAGAAATTGTATCCTGATTAGTTTGGGGATTTGGGTGGTGGCATTTCTCAACGCTCTACTGTATGTAAACTCAGCGTTACACATGTCCTCCTGTCACTCCATCATCATCCACCAGTTCTTCTGTGACGTGAAGTCACTTACAAGGAACACTTGCAAAGTCACGAAGATGTTTCTCATGATAGACGGTGTAGAAGTTTTCTTATTCGGTGTTGTTCCATTGATGTGCACCTTTATGTCTTACTTTAGAATATTCTTTGTCATCTTCAAGATGAAATCAGAAGAAAGTAGAAGCAAAGCCTTCTCCACCTGCTCCTCACACATCATTGTCATCTCCATCTACTATGGGACAAGTTTAACAGAGTTTCTAATACCGGCTTATTCTGACGTTTTGGATCTATCCTTCAATGTAATTTATACAACCATCATCCCCATGACAAATCCTATCATCTACAGTTTAAAGAATTGCAATGTGCAATCTGCCCTAATGGGATTAATAAAAGAGATATTTTTGGAAAACAGCAAATTCTATTAAGAAGAAGAGAAGAATGAATCCAAACTGAGGTCAGTACTAACAACTAACATTAGTGAAAGGCTGAAGAAGCATAGGGGGATGTTGAAAGAGCAGCTGCTTTATAGGCTAGTGGCTGGAGAAACTCTTCTGCTTCTGGGCTTCCCTTTCCTTACCTCCCGGGCCCTGGTTTTGGCTTGTAGAATCCATGGTGCTCATATGAAGGCAACATTCTTGGTAAGTCATCTTGGATTCAGCTACATGCTCCCAGTCTGAGGTTTAAGCCAAACATGACCCACTCTAGCACCTGCTCCCTAATAACTGCCTCACTAACCAGCACTCCTCTGCACTCGTACACACTGGCAGGCCTGTACTTACATACCCTACAATCAGTGGCGTAACTAGAAGCTGATGGGCCCCAATGCAAAGTCTTTGCCAGGCCCTGGTCTATAAGGTTTATGGTTTATAGTAATAGTCTTCTCATACGGGAAAGTGACACCATAAGGGCCCTCTAAACCTCTTGGGCCCAGGTGTGATCGCAACCTCTGCAGCCCCTCAAGTTACCCGCCTGCCTACAATGAGAATGCTAATGCATGAACTAAGACAGTCCCTTAAATAAGACATTTGCTCAGCCTTTATTTCCCTCAAAGTGAGAGAATTTTACAAAAGGACTTCACATTTGATGATTTCAGGACAATTTTCAAAGTTTGAAATGTTCTACTTTTTAGACAAAAAGTCAAACCACACATTTTTTTGTAGAAACCTTTTGCCATTGGTCTTCTTTTTATCTTCATAATTTTATGTTTCCATTTTTTTTACAGATGTGAGAAGGGTTCAACTTTTAGTAGTAATTTCTCAGATTTTCAAGAGATTTAAAAAATGCTACATTTATAGTGACCAATTCTGTTTGTAAGTGCCCTATAAAGGCTTATGTACTATCTACCCCACAAGAAACAATATTTAATGAACCTAACATCTCAAAATATTCAAATCAGCATTTGAGAAGTCTGTTAACCCTTTAATTCTTTCTCTGGAAGCAAACAAAAATGGATTGGAAATTTAGAAATTTCAATTTTTGAATGAGATTATTCTCTTTAAGCTCTAAAATGTGCACATTCTGAAGGAATTTGAGGTAAATATACATTCCAAAATTTTTCCCTGCTTATACCAGACATGTGGATGTCAACTGCTGTTTCGTCTCTCACAGCGATGTCCAGAACAGAGTTAGTGCTACTAGGTTTTTGGCAGGCCAATTTGACCACAAATGCTTTGTGATGCCACAGTGTACTGGAAGAGCCCCTGAAATAACAGTACAATAGAAAACCCCCAAATATGTTACCATTTTGGAAACTACACCCCTCAAAGAATGTATCTGTGGTTGTGGTGAGCATTTTAATCCCCAACATGCTGGCCATAATCTAATGCAGACAGGTAGCACAGATATGGGAGGACGACATGAACACCCACTCTGATGCCACACTACTGGCCGGGCAGGAAAGCTTCTCTACTGCAAACCCTTCAAGATGCGGCCACACATCAAGTTTGGATACCCAGTAGTCCAGGGGATCCTCTACCTGAGGTGGTAAAGTGCTGTCCAAGTAGGCCAACACCTCCTGGTGCAGGATCTGCTCCATGTCCTGCTGCTGCTGGTGGCAGCTACCCTCCTCACTAGGTGGATGAAGGAAGCTGCTCATTAAGGATTTGATACAGATTTCTTGATATCTACTTTAGCAACAAAAAAGAATTGAAATTTGGGGTATACAGATCCCCCAAAACGGACACCCTGAACTTTGAGCAAAATTCACTCCATCATCTACTGTGCACAAGCAGCTAGACGCTAGAGACAGCACATCCAGTGTGAAATGACAGAATGGCAAATGGCTGTCTGTTTTTATAAGGCTGTGACATCACATAAGCCTGCCGCTCGCTGATTGGCTTACATTTCTGCACATGTGATCAAGGGTGTTCCTTTCTTCTTCCCAGATTTTTCTGCCCCATGTAACATGTTGTGCTCACGGCCATTTTGCTAATAAAGGGGAAAAAAATTCATTCCCACTAATCACCGTAAACTTCGGATTCATGCGAACCAAAGTTTTCCTGAAATTCTAAACGAATTCCACTTTGTTAGAATTGATTCGTCCATCTCTATCGGTTACGGATCAGACGAGCCATGTACTTCTCTAAAATGCATTGCACCTTATTCATCAAGACTTTCAAACCATTTTTTGACACTTTTTTGAGAATTTTGTTAACCATTAGGTGTTTTATAGGGGTTAAAACAAAATCGAGGCGCGGTCTTCAATTTATAATATTTTTTTATGGAAAATTGATGGAAATTTAAACATGTGAAATGGATTAAATAATAAAAGGCTCCACAAAGTTTGATACCCAATTTCTCCTGAGTGTACGGATACTCCATATATGGTGGTAAACTGCTGTACGGGCGCATGGCCGGGCAAAGAATGGAAGGAGGCGCCATCCAGAGCAGAGCTGCATTGTCACATTGTACAAGCTATAATTTTTTTTCTTTTTTTGATGTGGACCTGAGATGCACTTTTCTGGTACATAATTTTGGGGCATCTATAACTAATTAGTCAGATTTTATTAATTCTTTGTTGGTAGAGGAAATGAAAATCATCAATTTTTAGGAAGATTTTTCAGGGGTTTTTTTGGCCATTTTAGATATCATTAAAACAGTATATTTTTTTTTCTATGGGTCGCCACAATTACAAAAATATCTAATTTAAAAAATTTTTGTATTTTTTCCCCAATTTTACTGAATAAAAAGTAATCTGGCGAAAATGTTGATAATTTTAACCGTCTTTTCATATGCATCTGCGTCTTTTTTTTCGAATTACAAATCTGGTTAAGGGCTTATTTTTTGCGAGAAGCGTTGTTCTTCTTTGGTCTTATTTTGGAGCGCGTAACTTTTTTAAAATCAGTTTTTACAGCATTTTTTTCCCCGGTGTTTACTGTGCAGGTCCAGTAACAATTATATTTTATTATAGAGATTGTTACAGATGTGGCAATACCAAATATGTGGGTTTTTTGGGGTATTTGTGTTTTTTATACTTTCTTGAGTGTTTGTATGGGAAAGTGAAATTTTAGGGGCTTATATTTATTTATTCTAAAACTTTACTTTTTTTTACAAACTTGAACAGCAATGTTATGTAAATCTTTCTTGATTTTTCATGTTATGTCTGTAGACTGTAACCTGTGTCCCTGTATTTATTCAGCTTTTTTTTTTTCTAAATATCCTTTGATGATCATTGCCGAGTGTATACAATGTTGTGAATTTTCAGTTTCATGCATAACATAATGTCTGATGAAGAGAACTAGTATTCTCTAAAGCTCCACTCCCTGCGGCTAGATACTAAGTGGACAGGGACGCACTATAACGTCCTGCTTCTGGCACCGGCTCACAAACGGAACCGGCACCAGAAGCAGCAGCTGTCAGCTGTCTATCACAGCTGACAGCCTGCGCTAACACCCGCGATCGGAGCCGGCTCCGATCGCAGGTTTTAACCCCTTACACGCAAAGGTCAAGCATGACCGCGGCATGTAAGAGTGTTTGCGCTATGAATCGGATCCTCCATGCCAATTAACGGGGGATCCGATCCTCTTCTGGCCAGCTCCAAGGACTGCCATGTGCCCCGGAGCTCCCGATCTCCCTGAATGTCACTTTCCCATAAAAACACTTAATAAAGTATAAAAAAACACAAAAACCCCCCACATATTTGGTATTGCCGCGTCCATAAAAATCTGTATAATAAAACAAAATCATTACTGGAACCGCACGGTAAACGCCGGAGAAAAAAAGCTCAAAAACGTTCAGAAAAAAGATAATTTTTAATTAATACCCTATAAAAAATGCTCTAAGTGATTTAAAAAAATGCAATGCCCTCTAAAATAAGCCCACTAAAAAGAACAACTCTTCTTGCAAAAAATAAGCCCCTAACCAGATTTGTCAGCCGAAATATAAAAAAGTTATGCATATGAAAAGATGGTGATGCTAAAAAAAGAAAGATTTTCTACAAATTAGTATTTATTCAGTACAATTGAATAAAATACACAAAACTCCCACATATTTGGTATCCCTGCGTCCGTAATAATCTGCATAATAAAACAGAATCCGCAAAGGCATTCAAACAGGCAAAAAAATTAAAAAAGTGATGCATATGAAAGACAGTGATTAACAACATTTTTGCCAAATTACTTTTTATTCAGTAAAAATGGGAGGTTTTTTTTCGTAATTGTGGCGACCCATAGAATAAAAATAATATTCTATTTTTATGGTATGGTTAACGGCCAAAAAAAAAAAACATAAAAATTTTCCTAAAAATTGAGTATTTTCAATTCCTCCACCAACAAAGAGTTAATAAAATGAAACCAATTAGCTATAGATTCCCCAAAATTATGTACCAGAAAAGTGCATCTCATGTGGCAAAAGAAATAAGCCCCTATAGGTCCACATTAAAAAAATAAAAAAATTATAGCCTGTACAATGTGACATAGCAAATCTGATCTGGATGACGCCTCCTTCCCTTCATTGCCCGGCCGTGCGCCCATACAGCAGGTAACCAGCACATATGGGGTATCGGTGTACTTTAATCCATTGTAAATGTTTCATTTTCCACCCAAAATGAGTGTATTGTGAAAAACTATTACAATTTGCAGACTGCACCTCCATTTTGTTTTAACCCTTATAAAACACCTCACGGGTTAACAAACTTCTTAAAAGTGGATTATCATACGTTGAGGGGTGTAGTTTCCATAATGGGGTAATTTATGAGTCTCGCTATTATTTAGGCCTCTCAGTGTCAATTTTAGGGTTTTGGCAATTTTACAAAAAATGTGAAAAATGATACCTAAATTCTGAGCCTCGTAACATTCTAGTAAAATATGTGGAATCTTAAGAAACCATCCAACATAAAGCAGACATTTGGGAAATGTAAGTTATGAATTTATTTGGGAGCTATGACTATCTGCATCAAAAGTAGAGAATTTAGAACGTTGAAAATAAAGAATTTTTCCAATTTTTTGCCAAATTTTGGGTTTTTTTTCATAACTAAACGCAAAAGATTTCATCCAAATTTTAAAACTAATTTGAATCACAATGTGTCACGAGAAAACTATCTCAAAATCCCTTGGATATCTCATAGCGTTCCAAAGCTATAACCACTTATAGTGACACAGGCCAGATTTGAAAAATGCGACCGCGTCCTTGAGGCGAAAAGAGGCTAAGTCACGTAGGGGTTAAAACAAAGTCACATAAACAGCTTTCTTCAGCAGGGGGCAAAATGAAGGCATAACATATTTTTTTTTTTTACTTCAGGCAAAAGGCTTTAACATAAGACAGGTAATCCTCACCATACAGTCTGTAAAGTTACAGCAGAGTCCTCCAGCATCTCTGACTCAGTCCTGAGACAACAGCAGGTAAAAGACACCACAACAAAAATTCAGGCTTGGAGCCACACACTCTCAGCTCTGCTAAAGCTTCAGGCTAATAAATGCAAGGCAACACCTGGCATGGATACATGGGAGTAGTCATCCCACCTAGCTCTCAGAGTACTCCAGTAAAAGCCGGCCCGGATCAGCTGCAGCAAGCAGCTATACTACTTTTAAATGAGGGTCTGAAACCTAAGGTTCCTGACAAAGATTAGCGGCTTACTTCACTGAGGTCAGGCACCTCGGTGACATATATCGGCCGTCAACCACCATACCCTGTGCCTTATCACAGATGTCAGAGCCAAGTCCTAAATAATAATTGGTCCAGAACTTAGAGAACTGGAAAACACAGTGAGCAATTAACTAGTATGAGGAGCTGGTTAACTCATGTTACAACAGATCACAACAAGTTAACTAGCAATAAACCAGAGCTAATATTGCAGGAAAGAGATCGGTGTGGAACTAATGAATCTAAATAGCATCACCACCTAAATCTGTGTTCACACTAAAGTAGTTCAGAAAGTAAAAAAGGCACACCAAGAAAGAAGGATGGCACCTACACAGGTCTTATAACTAGTTAATCTCCATGTACTGCCAAAACAGGAGGTTTTAGTAGCAGATGCAGTACACCCATCATCCTCCCTGTCATGGGTGCCCAGCGATCCATGTCTCAGATCACAGGCACACTAGTGCCCCTCTCCGTGGCGCTGCCCCGGCCCCAGTACCAAATTTGCTTCTCCAAGCTCCTGCTGCCATCCAGGTTGGCCCCTGCGTCCCTGATTCTTAGGGCGCATACGTGCCACCACTCGAGGATTTAAAGGGCTAGTGTGCCGCTGATTGGCGCTGGTAACTCTGGGTTTTCTTTATAGGCAGGCTGTTCCCAGGATTCCCTGCCAGATCTTTGTACTCATTAGCCCTAAAGAAAGCTTCCCTGTGAGTTCCTGTGTCGTGCCTTGTTCCTGTTCCCTGCCTCTGCGTTGACTTCTTGTTTTGACCTTGGACTTGACCTCTGACTTCTGCATCTCCGCCCCCTGCCATGACTCCATGCCTGTTCCTGACGTTGAGCCTGGATCACGTTTCTGTACTGCAACCGCGGGCCAGTTGTGACAGTGGAACGACTTGGTGGCACTCTGTTGCAGCAAGACCATCCCGCTTTGTGGCAGGCTCTGGTGAAGACCCGGTGCCACTTAGACTCCGGTCCCACGTGTCGGCTAGTACCATCTCTTGTGGTGGTCCAGGGGTCCACTGACCCCGAACCCCGACACTCCCCTTTATATTTTCAGTGAGTCATCATTGATTATATTACTTATACCCCTCTGGATTGCATGAGAGGTGCTTGCAATTCATAATGGGGAAGCCTACGGGTCAGTGCCCAGAGACATATTCCCACCTATCTTCAAATGCAAATGGTTAAATCTGTAGTGTTAATATATTCTGGAGGATAATAAACAGCTGATAAATATCTTTGTGGGTCTTTAAAATATGGAGTAACATATGGTTATCAAAAATCCTAAATCCTTTTCTTATTTTGTGTAGGAGTTTTCATTCTGAGTAATATGGAGGGTTGTAATAAGCTTATATTGTCTATAAACAGCTTCAAATTAAATAATAGCAAGAACCTTGGAGACGTTCATAAGAAAAATTATAATTTATCCCTAGAGGTAAAGATGAATCATACGATCACCAGACTGCACTGCCACAATACTATATAAACGCCCATCACATGCCCCCTACACCACAGAGAAGATTTTGTACATGAAAAAGAGGCATTTGCTGTGCGTCACTAAACTGGTAAGTCAGGAAAAGTGTCTCGCTCTCTCGCTTTGTCTTTCTCTTCCTTCAAGAGCTGCACATGAAGGAGAATAATGTCCACCATGGATTAGATCCTTAGATTTGTACTTTTAGCAATTTATTTAAAAATTCATTTACAATTATATTTATTCTAAGTTTATATGAGTTTAAAAACAAACAGGTATAACACATACATCATAAACACATACATAAACACCACCATATTTATAGCTTTATGTTTGTTTTAAAACTCTTTTTATTAAAACTTTTTAAGTAAACAATACATAGCAAAAATAACAATTTTGTTACTTGTACATATGACATAATATTGGGAACCAGAGCAAGCTTGGGTGGACCCCTCCTAAGGAGCCGCTCATCCACCCATGTACCCGGCTCCTAGCATATTAGTTCGCCTGTGTGGGGATGAAACCTGTTTCCCACACATAAATCGGACTACCACGTCCAAGCAAACTCTCTTATACAATACTTATATGTACAATGGGCCTTTTGTAACAACTACACAACATACATAAGACACAGCTATATCACTCAAACAACAACTTAAAACCGAGAAAAATGGGGGAGGGGTAAAGACAGTAGGGAAAAATGGGGGGGGGGTGGGAAAGAAGGGGGGGGAGGAGTTTAGGGGGGGGTAAGGCTTACCCTTTTAAGGGAAGGTTTTCTTAATGTGAGAAGATTAGGACCTTTCTCGTACTTTCCAATTTTCCAGACTTCTACAAATCTTTTCCTATTTCCCAGCTCCAGTGGGATAATTCTTCCATCCTATATAGTTCATTCACCTTGTCTATCCACATGTCTATTGTAGGAGAGTTTCAGCTAGCAACATCTTCGTATTAACAATTTTGCTGCTGTAATTAGGATGTGGCTAAGTCATTCTGTTTCGGATGTGAAAATCGTACTCCCTTTCCATAATAAATAGTGCTTGGGTCTAATTCTATCTTACATTACATATAGTGTTTACCCTATTATAATTGATTTCCAAACAGGGTGCTATTTTCGGACATGTCACCAAATGTGATATATATCACCCATATCTCCTATTGCACACTCAGAAGCTCACTTGTTAGGTATTTTACTGTCAATTAAATTTAACATGTGGGTGTCCTATACTCATCTATGAAGCTTATAAGTTTTCCTGCACTCCTAATGAATCTAGAAAAACCGTGGGGAGTTTTCTACAGATACTTGTACATTATGGCGTCAGCCAGTATCCCCCATATCCTCTTGCCATTTTGTTAGCGAGGTGAGCGGATTCCAGCTCGATACTCCAAAGCTTGTGCCCATAATTGAGCACAGCCCTTTCCACTATATGGCTTTGAAAGTATTTTTGTTAACCAAGTTCTTTATGCGTTTGAGTAAGTTTAGCATATAGGCGTGTGCATGTGTTTAATCTATGTTTATGGGAAAATCAAGTGGAGCCCCTTATCTGCTATTAATCTAACTAATTCCGAGATCTGAAACTTTCGTCTTTAATTCTTTAACAGTTAGATCCTTTAATCGCTTAAAAGGGAATAAGGGGTTCTATGGAAGATTGGGTCTAATTTGTGGCAAAGACATGCCGGTTAGCTCATCTATATCTGAGGTAATGGGTTCCAGCGTTTTTGAATATACGCCATATTTTGATTGTGGAGGATAGCAAGTAACTTTTGCTAAAAAAGCGTGTTATGTGGTATCGCCCCAAAGCTGGAGGCGGTCGGAATCCTGTGAGTAAGCTTTGTTCTAATGAGGCACATAGGAGGAGCCGGGTTTTTTACTAGAGATATCCAGCGCTGAACATGTGTTGCCCAGTATGTATTAATAGGTCTGGAAGACCCTAGCCCTCCTTTCTTCTTATTTGGATGTTGCAATAATGCAATCTTAGGACTTTTAAATGACCAACAAAGGAGGAGAATGTCTCGCGATTTTCAAAATATATGATCTGGGGAGTGTAATCGGGACCGTGTTATCAGTATGTGATTTGGGTAGATAGAATATAGTTTTAAGAAGGTTGACTCTAACCTAAGACACGAAGGGTATAGGAGTTGCTTGAGTTGGTTTTCAATAGTGTTTAGGAGGAGGAGTGTAATTGAGCCTAAATAAATCTGCTGGATCTTTGTAAGTTGAATACCTAGGTATTTATTGACTTTGCGGCCATTAAATTCCGAATTAACTTTTAATTTGGATGCTGTTTGTGCGGTTAAGGTAATGTTAAGAATCTCCTATTTTCCAAAGTAACTTTAAAAATAGATACATTAGAAAATTTCCAGAATCAAAAAGAAACAGTTGTGTGGTATGGGATGGACTCTTTAGGGTTTAGTAAGGACTAGAAGACATCTGCAAAAGCAGCGGTGGGTGTGTGTATAGTCTTTTGACTTTTAAGCCTTGGATCTGTGGATTTTGTCTAATTGCGTGTGACAGGGTTTCCATGAAAAAATATATAGATATGGGGGATTAAAGGGCACCCTTGTCCTTGTGCCACTTTGCTATAGAGAAGGACGGGGAGAGTATGCCATTCACTCGGACTTTGGCACTTGGTGATGAATAGCAGAGAGACAGATCAGCCGAAACGAAATTTGCGGAAGCCAAATCGTTTGTCATAGTATTATGCATAAAAGGCCAAACTAACCCTATCAATGCACTTCTCGGCGGTCTGTGCGAAAAAGCAGAAACGAAAACTTATAAAAAAAAAGGTCAGACTAGTCAAAAGTAAATCTAAAAACTACGACAAAAAAAAAAAACAAACAAACTTACCACCGAAGCTTACACAAGAAGAAAAACCGATTGACTAAAACAGCAAGACCGTCCTCAAATAAGCCGCATCTTAGCAAATCTCACCCACCACTCCCCCCTCCCACCCCCTCTACCTAAGCACGCCCCCAACACGGTCCCCCCCCCACCCCTCCACAATGAAAAGCTTCACCTCCGTGTAATGACATCCGCCAAACACCCCTGCCGTCAGGTCAATCCCACCCAGCACGCACCCACCCATCCCCAACCCAGCTAGACATGTCCAGACAACAGGCACATCTCCCGGAGATTTGTAACACCCGCCCCCCAAATAGGAGCCAGACTTATGGTTCAGCGACATATATTCACTTATGTACTCTGGCAGTGTATTACTTCTACACCCTGGTCTTCTAAGAACCTGTGACGGGATGAAGAAAACGATATGGGAGCTAGAATATTTCCCAACTGCACTCTGTAAGTACAGGAGGAATGGGACGTTACAGAAAAATCAAATGGGCTTCCTTCCTTGATGTATATAGAATTGCAGTTAAAATCTCCCCGCTAGCCATTGATAACAATGAATGTGAAGGCACTTTTTGTATGCCTGAGCATCGTCCACATTTCGATGGGATAAAGTATGTCTACGTTAAGTTGAGAAGGCAGAGATAGTAGATTTCTGCTCTTATCAAAGAATTGATTATCTAAAGATGATGTATTTGTCTATCTAGTATATAAGTGAGTAGATGCAAATTGGTCTCTGGATGGTTACAGTGGCCGTCCGTGGTTTGATAGAGTGAGATGAACGACTTCTCTCTGCTTAAATTTATAAAGGGACATCATCTTATTCCCCTGTCCCATGCATATATTGCTTAAATCTGCAATACTGTCAGAGCGTTTAGCTGACTTACTTAAGCGACAAATTCCGAACTTTATTCCATGAGATCGTCAATATCGTCATATTGACTGCCTTACTTGTTTGTGTGTTTCTCTATTTTAGTGATTTTGCATAGCATGGAGATAAGGAGACGCAGGGTGCGTCGTTTTTAAATGAATGTCCCTTAAAGATATAAACTCCCCCTCTAAATAGCATCTTATGTCATCCAAGTGGGGAAGCCTGGTCATCTGGAGGTGTTAGTGGAAAAGAACTTTTTGATTTTACCTAATATTTCCTGACAATGCCTATCTTCCATAAGAGTAATATTACCTCCAGTTTTCCATTCTCTTCATAGACAGAGCTGGTATCCTAACAACAGGGAAACATGAGCATGATTGAAGTAAAAGACTGCCACTTCCTTTCTTTATTAGTGTGAATGTGCTATGGCGAATCGTATAGTCCAGCCTATGGTAACTTTGGCATGGGGCGTGTGAGAAAAAAGTTAGTCTTCTTACTGGGGTTCATTAACCTCCAGGTCTTATGAGGCCTTACTCTCCAGTGCCTTTTTAGGGGCTGCCAACTCTCGTATGAGTGGTGTCTAAGACTCGTCGTATCCCAAATTGGGGTCAAAAGCAAGATTAAAATCACCACCTAAATAACAATTCCTTCACAAAAAGTCTGAAAATAATTTAAGGTATCAACGAGCCACTGGACGACTGACCAGAATTCGAGCATATAATATTTCCAAAAGTCACCTGTGACCATTTATGGTTCCTTTTATAAAAGGTAACGGCCCTTCAGAGTCATTTAGTTTGCTAGGAGTTTAAAAGGAGTATGTTTGCTTATTGCCATGCGGGCTCCTCTAGCCGCTGATAAATGCGCTATGTACCATAGGGAATATTCCCTTTTCGGGTAACTGAGGTATTTGTTACTTAAAGTGGGGTTCTTTGCAATAGTTGATATGCTGCTCTCCTTTTCATTGTAGCAGAATGGTGTCTCTACATGGCTCGTTCAAACCCTTGGCATTAGAGAGAATAATTTTAATGTCCCCCATCTCTCTAATGCACTAAAAGAAAGATATCTTAGGACTGTAAGTTTTTTTGTCTTTGATCACTACAGGGAATAAGGGAGGGCAGAGAGGGAAGAAAGGCAGGTAAGAGGGGGTAGGAGGAAAAATACAAACATAAACCTAAAGGTGCCGTTTTTTGCATATTAAACCGTTACAGAGGCAGCCGGTGTCTCTGCTGTAGCCAGATGTCCGCATCCACCTGGGGACGCCACCCCGAGTAGTGTCGGGGAATATAACAGACAGGCAGACACCGGTGAATCTGTTAGGGGGGAGTTTCATTTTTAGTGCGACACCCTGTACAAACCAATTAAACTATCACCGAATTTAACTGTTACTGATATATTATATTAAACAATTAAGTGTGTTGCCACAGTAGTTCTTAACAGAATAAAACTCTTTCTATACAAAATGCACATTATCTTACATACCGGGCTACTAAACGACCAGGGGGTACAGTTTTCCCTCTTTACTAGTAAAATACAGGATGCAATACTACTGCAGCATATGTCAAAGAAAACAAACTTAAATGTGCTGAGACTGTCAAGAAAGTTTTACCCAACCCGCACAGTCTCGTCAGGTATATGGCAGCTCTTCTCTATTCTACTCCGCGGGGCTTTTTGCAGGGTGCCATACTGTCGCCTCAGGTAGGCGGGATGTTCACCATCTTCTCCGATAGGACATGATGGAATTATCGCGGGCGAAATATCAGAAGCTCCACGCGTTTTTTTAGATCTCTGGTGTACTGATGATGATGTGTTTGCCATTTTTGGAGATCGCCAAACCAAAAGGAACAGCCATCGGAAGGTATGTTCTTCTCCTCAGATCGTCTAAAAGGGGTTTAAGAGCCTTCTTTTACTAGCGTAGATGGTGCAATGTCCTGGTAAATGGTGTGGCACCTGCCTGGTATTGTAGCTCTTTACGGTCCTAGCACCTTTAAAATATCTGCACGCATCAGTGTATTAGCGACACACCTATATAACATCTCTCGGCGGCTCCCCCACGTGGCTTATGCCGCAAGGCTCTATGGATCCTCTCTATATGTACCAGATCTGCTCTTTTTTAGCCTAGAAAATAATGCAAATATGTCACCTGCAGCTTTAGGGAGATCATCAGGCCACTATATATCAGGCAGGCCCCCCTTATCCGCACAGTTCTGCGCCTGCTGCGGTTCTCTTGATCCTCTACCCCTAATAAAGCAGGTTTAGAGTCTCCTTCTGAGTATTCATGGCGCCCCGCACCCGCTTCTCCAATTGCAGCAATGCTGACTGAGTCCTTCCAGCTCTGTCTACCCTCGCTCATATTGCTTAATGTCACGCTTTATGTCCGCCCAATCTTTGCTGAGAGGGTTCAGAGCTTGTTGCAAGGCCTGTTTATAAGTCTCTGGAGATTGGGCGCTGAGGACTCCCCATAGCATCCCGAGCACGTCACCCCCGCTATCTGCTCTGAGTCCTCTGCGTCAATCTCGGGTAGTGCAGGCGCCATCTTGGATAGCTTGTCTCGGCGTCTTACCTCTTTCAGGAATTGTTTCTAAATCCTGTGTTGTTCCGGCCTGCTGTACCTCTTGGGTTTGGGCGTTGGGGTCCCGTATTAACATCCGGTCAGCGCTGATGCATATTTAGCTTGTTTCGGGTGAGAGTGCGGGAGCTCCAGATCAAGCGGCCATTCGTGAGGTGGCTGGCTCCGCCCCCATTTATAGCTTTATGACTCCAAAACTACAAAGATATAATTTTTACTCTCTGCTAAAATTTTTGAATTTTGCATTTTATTTTCATTCTAGGTAAACGCCATTAAAACAGAAAGGTGTAATGATAACATATGTGATATACTGATATACAACACTACAATTTACATTTTAAATTCAGTTAAAAATAGATAAAACGTTTCAAGAAATTGTCCACCTTGTTCGGAGTAGTAAAGAATATAATGAGAATTGTTACTGAGCCGTTACTCTTATATTCATAAAAATAGGACTTTTTATTTTCAGCTTTCCAATTTTTTTAACCTTTATTTTATTTTATTGATTCGGTATAATATCCTCTAAATGTAAAATATTTTCTATTTCCGTTTTTTCCTAAGGAAAAAATAAAAAATAATGAGACTTTACTTATTTTATATTTTGCCATTTTGGGAGAGACGAGAGTAACCCTTCATCACGGCTTGTCTTCCTCCTGTATATGTGGTGGGAAGTCTTATTAATGTCCTCGATCACATGTCTGGAGGTTCAGTTACATAAACCAATGTATCTCTTTATCTGTAATTTATCCATTGTAGATATATTTTATACATCGGTCACGGTTCCTAAATTACTGCACATGTTATTATCCGGGAATCATATTGTTTCCTCTGCACAATGTTATACACAGTTGTACTTTTTCATAACAGCTGCGAGTGTAGAGGAAACCCTTCTTTTCGTTATGGCTTATGACCGATATGTCGCTATCTGTGACCCCTTACATTATAATCAGATCCTGAGTAAGAGGAATTGTATCGTGATTAGTTTTGGGATTTGGGTAGTGGCATTTCTCAACTCTCTGCTGTATGTAACCTCAGTGTTATACATGTCCTCCTGTCACTCCAACATCATCCACCAGTTCTTCTGTGACGTGAAGTCACTTACAAGAGACACCTGCAATGTCACGGAAATGTTTCTCATAATAGATGGTGAAGGATTTTTGTTATTCGGTGTTGTTCCAGTGATATGTATCTTTACGTCTTACTTTAAAATTTTCTTTGTTGTCTTCAAGATAAAATCAGAAGAAAGTAGAAGCAAAGCCTTCTCCACCTGCTCCTCACACATCGCTGTCATCTCCATCTACTATGGGACATGTTTAGCAGAGCTGCTGATACCATCTCATTCTGATATTTTGGATTTATCCTTCAATATAATATACACAACTATTGTCCCCATGACAAATCCAATAATTTACAGTTTAAAGAATTGCAATGTACAATCTGCGATACTGGGTTTAATAAAGAGAATTTTTTGGTGAAGAGCGAATGCTATTCAGATTGTTGAATGGAGAAGAATGAATCCAATGTAATCCAATACTAATGACTTACAAAGTTAAAAAGGATGAAGGGGCAGGGGGGGGGGGAGGGCTAAGGAGACTCCTCTGCCTTGATGCTTCACTTTCCCTACCTTCTGGGCAATGGATGTAGCTTGGGGCATCCATGGTGCTCATACTAAGTCAACACTCTCAGCACCTTGGTCAGTCATCTTGGATTCTGCCACATGCTCTCAGCCAGAGTTAAAATCCAATCATGACCCTCTCCAGCACCTCTTCTGCTCCCTAATAACTGCCTCACTAGCCAGAAAACCTCTGCACTCCCACACACTGGCAGGCCTGTTCTCAAAGACCCTACAATGAGAATGCTAATGAAGGAACTAAGACAGTCCCTTCAATAAAACATTTGCTCAGCCTCCATTTCCCTTGAAATAAGACAAATTTACAAAAATACTTCTCATCTGAAAAAAAAAGTGGAGACGTTTCAGAACACTCATAATATTCTGGTTGGTGCTCAAAATGGGTCAGATAATGATAAGACTGTGGTCAAATAAAAGTTGGTGGACTTGGAGGACTGCTCACAAGTCCACAGAATTCCCAAGCCTAAAAAACTTCTCTCATCTGTAGCTAAGAATCTTGCATCCTGCATACATTTTACCATGTTAAGAAGAAACGAATGCAAAAATTGAGACATGTTCCAACCTTTCAGAAGTTTTCCACAAAATTACTGTTCCCCGAACTAACGTAGCCCACTTTTTTTTTTTTTTTTTTGCTTTTTAAAAGGTTTTTATTTGAGAAAATATAACATAACATATCCAAAAACAGGGGAAGAGAGAAGGTATACTCGCAGGTATCCCCTCTTATCCTGACAAAGAGGTATGTACATACTTGCTACATATGAAGCACCTATTAGACAGAATATTTCGCATTAACCTTTTCACATATAGTTAAGGTGAGATCTTGTCGTAAGAGGGGGGGGGGGAGGGTTTTGAAAAATAAAAAGAAGAAAAAGGGGGGGGGAGGTGGGAGGGGGATACAGATGTCAGATCTAATGTAACACAAGTAATTCATCAGGAACTAGGTATAGACGTGGTAGTTAGTCCACTATAGGAACTTATAATCAGAGATTTAGTTGCAATTAGATTACAAGGGTTAAACTATAAGCATTATAGCTGTCAAAGTACGTATCTACTAGACTGAAGTGCCAATATTAAGAAAAAGTTTTTTAGAAGACCATAGGTCAAGATAGATTGAAAGGTAAGTGCCTCCATGTGTATAGCTTTATACTTGTTTCCTAAATTCGTGCCATGGGGCCCATATTTTTATAAATGTGTCATGTTTTCTATCCGACCAACTCGTTAATTCTTCTAATCTGCACATCTGATCTACTTTGTTTAGCCATTCTGGAATTGTAGGTGGGGATTTACTAAGCCAATGAAGAGGAATAAGCAGTTTGGCTGTTTGGACTAAGGTTGTGGCCAGGTTGTGTTTGCATGGGGTCCAGGTTTTATTAGGTAACCAAAGAAGTACACTACTTGGGGTGAGGTGCAAGGTTTGAGAGCAAATTTGATTGGTGATTCTAGAAACATCATTCCAAAACTTCAACGTAGCCCATGCTAAAACTCATCAGTCTGGGCAAAGGACCACACACACATACCACCTGGGAGCTGTGGACTGGGATCCAGGAATAAACAGATAAGTGGTGTCTGCCGCTGAACCTTAAGCTTGCCAAGGTAGTCTGCAACAAAGGCCTTGTATCAGCCAAGTAGACGCACATGTGCTCAACTTGGTTGTGTAAAGGTTCCTGCCCAACTATATAGACCTGCTGGAGCTTGAAGTGAGTGCTGTGTGTTTGCATTTTCATAGTTCACACCCTGCAGAGAAACTTTGGCCTGCCTCACATGTTTTTTTTGAAAACATATTTTATTAGTTTTCTTTTTATCAGATATAATAAATGAAGTAACATTTATAACAGGTGTACCTTTGTTAATACTTTAGGAAAACATCATACATATATGAATTAGATACAAATTCTATATCCCGCATTTACCCCCCCTTCCCTCCCACCCTGTCGCAGGTGTCAGAGGTTATGCGTCCTCCTTAATGCTTTTTGTTGAAGAGAATTGGCCATCACAAAGCTCTATGTGTGTCACAAAGTGTTCCTGGTTAAAAGGGCGGTCGCAGCTCATCAGGTAATCTTGAGTTTGCCCAAGTTTCCTTCTATGTCCTTCTGGAGATACCATGTCGTATTAGTATAAAGGGAAACTATTCCTTGATGATGTCATCGGAATACATTTCTGAGATAAAACCTCCCCATTTGCTGAAAAAAATTTCTGTCAAGGTATCCTTACAATACTCAACTTCGATACTTTCCAAGTGAATAAACCTTCCTGATGAGCTGTAACACATCCTCCACCTGTGGGCTCACTGGTTGTAGCCATTTAGCAAGTATGCAGCGTTCGGCTGCTAAAATATATATATGAAGCAGCAAGGGAATGGAAAAGTCCCAAGAATCACAAGAAGCAGTAAGCTGGGGTCCATGGGCAAGGCTTATTTTTAGGCTTATATTTAGCTTATCTTTTATCTTTGAAGTGGTCCGCTGCCAGAATTCCTGAGAGGCCAGGCATGTCCATAGCCCATGGAATAGATCTGTTAAAGGTTTCTGACACTTTGGACACTTTGTCAATCTATGTGGTGCTTTCGGGTGTGGTGGGATGTTAAAGCCATATACAGCCTTGTGTATTAGTCTAAGGTACCCATCTCTCCACTTTTCACTTATCACTGCTTTCCTAATTTTTTCCCACCCTTTTAATACCATTGGCGTAAGGTCAGTGCTTCCTATGTCTTTTTCCCACATCTTAAATATCAATTTCTGCCCTGCGGAGTTAAGGGTATAAAGACGAAATAGAGTGTATATTCGATGGGGAGCTAAGGGCTAAGTTTATAAAAGTATGAGTGCGTTCTTTTGTCCAGTCTCTAAGTCTTTCTCATAGGAATCCTTTAACTTGACAATATGCCAGGTAATGCCCTGGTCCTAACTGTTGATTTGTGACTAACTCTTGAAAAGTAAAGAGTCTAGGTTCAGTAGGGTGAAGTAGGTCTTCAGCTGTCCTAATACCTTTCTCCTGCCATGTCTTGAAGGCTGGGTTATCCCTGCCCTGTGCAAACTCTGGGTGGCTCCATAAGGGAAGATATCTGCTTGTCAGAAAGGGTAGTCCCATCATCTTTCTGCTTATCCTCCAAGCTGCTATTGTGTCAATGAGGAGGAGGTTATGTTTTATCCCTCGGGGAAGGGAAGACAGGCGAGAATGAAGCAACCTTGGCAGAGAAAACGGAGCTACATTATATTTCCTAAGAATCGGGTAGGTTAATGCCTCCCTGGTCTTTTGGGAGCTGAAGTTTATGCAGCGCTATGCATGGTCTTTTACCTGCCCATATGAAAGTTGTGAAGGCTGAATTTACTGCTTTGACGTCCACATGTTTTAGGAGCTGTGGAATGGTTTGCATCGGGTATAGAAGTTTTGGGAATGACATCACTTTTACCAAATGACATCTGGCTGACAAGGATAATGGTAAGTTATTCCACTGTTTAAGCTCTAAAGACATTTTACGTATGAGAGGGGGGTAGTTTAGGGAGTATAGGGAATCCGGGTCTTTTCCCACTTTTATCCCTAGGTATTTGATAAAGGATTTAGATACACTAATAGGCACACCCAAATCGTTTTTATCTATCCTCTGGCCATCTTTAGAAAGATCTAACAATTCACATTTACTAATATTGACTTTGAATCCTGTGAAAGATCCAAAGTCTTCTAAAAGGTGGAAAACCCTCGGTACATCTCTTAACGGGTTGGATAGAAATAGTAATATGTTCATCCGCAAACAGCGGGGCTCTCAATTGTTGTTTTCCTATGTTAATCCCCTCCCAGTCTGGTGAGGACCTCAGCAGGTAAGATAAAGGCTCGATGGCCAGATTGAATAATAAGGGAGATAGGGGGCAGCCCTGTCAGGTACCCCTATGGAGACGAAAGGGCTGAGAGAGAAACCGGGGATACAGATTCTCACTGAAGGGTTTCTGTATAACGATTGTATGAATGACCGGAAAGCCCCCTGAATGCCTGCTTGATCCAATACACAGTCCAGCCATCCCCAGCTCACACTGTCAAAAGCTTTTTCAGTATCAATAGACAGTATGGCTGGGGATGGGGGGTTCCCCGGGAAGGCCTTAATGGCGACTAGAAAGGCCAAGACCCTCCTGATGTTCAAGACTGCCGGCCGTCCTTTAACAAATCCCACTTGGGATGGGTGAATGGGTTTGGGAAGGACCTCAGCCAATCTATCCGCGATTATTTTAGAAAGCAATTTAAGATCAACATTTAGCAAAGATATTGGTCTATATGAGGCCAGCATCAGAGGATCTTTACCCTCTTTGGGGAGTATTTTAATATGTGCAGTATTGTTTACATCTGGGATAGGGGCTCCCGATAGGTAGCCTTTAAAGACATGTACCAGGATTCGTGTTACCTGCTCTCTCAGTATCTTATAACATTCCCCCGAAAAGCCATCGGGCCCCGGGGCTTTAGAGGACTTTAGGACTCAAATGGCGCTGTGTATCTCTTTGGTTGTCACCGGTGAATTGAGGGAGTCTAGCTCTTCAATAGTTAGGGAGGGTAGATGCATTGAGGGCAGCAATAATGTCGGTGGTAGAGCTTGACCCTTAGGGATGGAATAGAGGTCAGTATAGTAAGTTTTGAGTATGTTAACAATTTCTATTGGGTCTGTCTTTGTCGTACCTGAGCTATCTTTCATTGCCATGATTGGGGTAGTGGGGGTGTTGCCTTTGGCAAACCTTGCTAATAGTATTCCTGCTTTGTCCCCGAATCTCTGTAATTTTGCCTCCATCCTAGAGCGATATAATGATTCCTTATGTTCGAGCCACTGGTCATAGGTTTTTTTAGCTTCCACCCACTCCCCCTTTTTAGATTCTGAATGGTGTGATTGGAAGTTTGTATATGGGCATAATGCCTTACTATATTTTTCCACCTGGGCAGCTGCTTTCTTGCGTATGCCAATAGTGTAGGATATGATTCGGCCCCTTATCGCCACCTTTGCCGCATCCCAATAAAGCTGGGCAGCTGCTTTCTTGCGTATGCCAATAGTGTAGGATATGATTCGGCCCCTTATCGCCACCTTTGCCGCATCCCAATAAAGCTGCGCTTCACTGTTCTGGAACGGGTGTTCCGTTGTATATTCTAACCACCAGCCCTTTAATTGATTCTGAAAGTCTTCTCTAGAAGCTAAAGTAGTTGGGAACCTCCAAATATAATCCGTTTGCCTGGGAGTCTCTTCTCATATATGTAGTAAGACTGGGGAGTGATCTGAGATCACCATGTCTTGGATTGTCATCTCTAACACTCTACTTGTTAAGCCGGCTGAGAGTAGCCAGTAGTCTATCCGAGATCGAGAGTTTTGGGCGTGTGAGAAATGGGTGTATTCCCGCCCCTCAGGGTGGGCAGACCGCCACACATCAGTGAGTTCTGTGTCCGCCAAGAAAGCTGTTAGTCTATTTTCTTCCCTATTACTCAGGGTTCTCCCCTCCCTCATCTGGTCATTTCGTCTGTCTTCTCTTTGGTGTACCACTAAATTTAAGTCCCCACCCAGAATTTTAGGCATAGGGGGCAGCTGAAGCAGTTCCCCTGCAAATGTATGAAAAAATGTCTTCTGTCCTGCATTGTGACTGTACACATTACATAGCAGGACTTCCTGTACTGGAGATTGGATGCGTAAAATAATGACCCTACCCTCCTTGTCCTGATACACCTCTTCAACCTTGTATGGGAAGTTTCTTCCTATGAGGATAAGAACCCCTGCTTTACCCTGTACTGCGGGCGACCCAAACACAGAGTCAACCCACAAGTGTCTCATCCGGTGGAAGTATTCGGCCTGTAAGTGGGTCTCTTGAAGCAGAGCCACTTCTGCCTTAATGCGTTTCAGGTGCCGGAGGACCATGAGGTGCTTGTGGGGTGACCATAGTCCCTTTATCTAAACACATAAAAATAACTATGCCCATAGAGAGATCATCCGCCACCCTTGTATTGATCCTCCCCAAGAGACAGTTATACCAATTGACATGAACATAACATCACGGGACCTACTGTCTCCATATAGAGGGGCACGAGATTTAATTGCGGCCCTCTATACCTCATTTGGCATGTAACCTTAGTATATACCTCAAGAGTTCATACGTGACCATGATCTTTCGAGCGCTCTCTGGGACTTCGGAGGTGAGTATGCTGCAGCGACCCTGGTACGTCTTGGGGAACTTTGTTCTGAGGATCTCGTAGATCTGGTCTCCTCCTGTTCGTCTGATGCCGTGTGTGAATCTAGCAGCTTTCGCACGGCGGGCTGCGCCTCTTCTGGCAAGTTGAATTTAGGCATGGCGCCGTCTGGATAAAAAATCTGGAGTGTAGCTGGATATGCTAGGGCAAAGCAAATCTTCTTCTTATATAGCTCAGAGCACAGAGGGGCGAATGCTTTGCGTTTCTTGGTCACCTCGACAGAGTAGTCCCAGAATATCAATAAAGTATGGCCTCGATGAGACACAAAACACCTACTCCTCCACAGAACGACTAATCCACAGAATTCTGACTCCTCCACACTACTACTACTTCTCCATGCTACTACTACTCCTCATTGCTACTACTACTCCTCCACGCTACTACTTCTCCACAGAAAAACTACTCCTCCACAGAACGCCTACTCCTCCACACAAAACTAGTCCTCCACAGTACTACTCCAGATTGCACTTAAAAGTGCGGTTGTGGGGGATAGGAAAAATGGACAATGGTCATGTGTAGGCTACAGTAAGGGGACAGATTGCTAGCAAAAGTCTTTCCCACACCACCAAACACAAAATGGTTATGTTGGAGAGAATGGCGCCAGTAAGATCTGCCCCCAGCATCACAAATTGCATGCGCAGACAGTTTACAGTCAGACCTGGAAGGGGTCTGTCTGAAGAAGAGATTGGGCAACCAGGGGCACTCTGCAGTCCTCGGAGCTGCCCAGAACTGGATCGGGTCTCCCGGTAAGCGGCACAGGGGATCTGATCCTGAGCCAGCTCCGATTGCGAGTGTTAGAGCAATATACAACTGACAGCCGCTGCTTCTGGTGCAGGCTCCATTCATGAGCCGGTGCCAGAATCGGGATGTTATAAAACGTCCTAGTGCGTGTAGGGGTTAACCTTATTATGAACAAGTAACTAATAAACTCCTTTATATTTTGTGCTTGTATTTCTCAGTTCATCTTTGTCCTCGCATGTATTTTCTTTTACAAGTTTTACTATATCACATTTACAAATCCAGTAATTTTACAAATAATATAATGTTCTATATTTTTTGTTTCACATTACCTTCTGGTGAATCTTTATGTGCAGTGATTATTCGATTATTATTGAATGCATTGCCATGGTTACCCAATAGTTTCCAAATTTACACCAATTTGTATGGAGAATAAGTTGTCCAATTTTTACATAACGTCATCATGGTACGCAGTGTCGGACCCATCGATAAGATCTTTTAATGGGGCCCACCACTGTAAACCTACATGCAAATATTACCTGATACCCATTTTCTTCAACGGACCCCTATTCATTGCCTTGGACTGTTATGGTCCTAAGAGTCCAATGAGTAACCAGCTGACTGGTCTTTGCCTTTAACTTAGGTCATCTTAGCTCTGTGAGACTGCAACACAGAGCCTGTGGCCCATCAAGGTCAGGGGCCCACTGTTGGATTCACTGGTTCACCTGTAGGCCAGTCTGAGTCTGTTGGCACAGATGTCGCTTAGACAGTTTGATAACTTGGAAAGGATCTGTCTCAGACATATCGGCTTTCATGAGGTTCTTGAAGCAAAATAAGAATAATCTACAATATCCGTCCACTTGTTGTTTTTAGATCTTCTGCTTACAGAAGGGGAGACGGACTGAAAATAGAACTTTGGGGCACCTTTACTTAACTATCGGAGGAACACATTGTCCGATGATCATGCCACGATTCACTAAGATCATGCACCCTGTATACTGGATGTGTCTCTTCCCCACTCAGGTCCGCTGGAGTTCCCCTTCTTATTCCTGGTGCATGTAAGTGCTTGATCTTGCGACACAATTTGAAAGTGCAATGGCGCTCAGTGCAAATCCGTTGGATCGTCCGATGGCCCACCCCCGATGTTTGTCGCAGTGCAGCTGCGCCACAATCTGATCGCATGTGACACAATCCCCTGTTAAATAGCCGTGCAGCCATGCAAAATCTGAAAATGTTGAAAAGTCCAACGAAAGTGCGTCCACGGACCCTTAGTAAATAAGCCCCATTGTCTCAGTGTAGGAGTATCTATTGGGGATATGCCGATTGGCTAGAGAAAAGGGTTGTTTATTCCCCTCTAATTTTGAAAACAAAGGAAGATACAGGCGGTCCCCTACTTAAGAACATTCGAAATACAGACGGCCCCTAGTAACAAACAGCCCTCTGAATGTTGATAATTTACTGTACTTTAGTCCCAGGCTACAATGATCAGCTGTAACAGTAACCAAAGGTGTCTGCAATCAAGCTTTATTGTTAATCCTGGTTCTTAACACAACCCAAAAGTTTTTAAATCCAATTGTCACCAAAAATGTTTTGGCTGGGGTTACAATTATAAAATATACAGTCCTGCTGAACCTATTTTGTATGTAACCTTGGTACTCTCTGTACAGGGTTTACTGTATAGGGCACATGATACAGTAAGGAGCTGTATTGCGTATAAGCCCTGACTGTATTAACGGTTTTAGTGGGATGAGATAAAAGTAGTTTGAACTATACTAAACTACAAAAATGAAAGTAAAATAATGTAAAATATGAATTAATCGCTGATACTTTGAAAATATGGATTAATTATTAATACTTTTAATAAAAGTTTTAGGAAAATTCTTATAAATATTTTTTTTTAAAAGAAGAAATATATGTTTTTTAATTTGAAACCTGTATTGTATATCAACGCCTATTGTTACGACAGCCCTATACCCCGGAAGAAGCCTGAAGAGGCGAAACCTGGGTCGGACGTCTTTTACCTTACTATGCGCATGTCTTAAACTCCCTTTGTGAGTATACCAAATATAAGAATCCTTTACTCTATACTCATATGATCTGCAGTATACACTTGCCCCGTATGTATAGGTTTCAAGACAAGGTATGGACATCGAGCTGATTGATGATAGCAGAGAGACCACGTGGTGACTAAAAGTGCATGGAATTCATGAAACACCACTAGGAAATTATCTATTCCTGACCATACTGATGTGGTGAGAGTGACTTTCGAACTTCCTTACTGCTTATTTTTAAGGAATTGAGCATTATCCACCTATTATATAATATGGTGGCCTCTTAACTTTCTCAATTCCAGTCCAGGCTAAGCTGGTGGCATCTCCCTGGTGGATTTCACTTTAATGGTGGATAAGGGCAGATACATTGACTGATTATTAAATCAAAACAGGTAGTTTTACTAGCAGACGCAGTGCACCCGTCATCCTCCCTGTCACGGGTGCCTACACCCGTGCACCTTTCCATGGCGCTGCCCCTGGCCCCAGCACCAAACTCACCTCCCTGCTCCCGTCCGGCCTGGCCCGCTCCACGTCCTCGCTCCTTAGGATGTGCAACGCCATTTGAGGATTAAAGGGCCAGTGCACCATTGATTGGCGCTAGTTCTTCTGGGTTTCCTTTATAGGCCGGCTGTTCCCAGATTCCCTGCAATATCTTTGCACTCATAAGCCCTAGTGAAAGCTTCCCTGTAAGTTTCTTTGTCATTTCTTGTTCCCATTCCCTGCCTCTGCATTGACCTCCTGTTGTGACCTCGGACCTGACCTCTGACTTCTGCGTCTCTGCCGCCTGCCCTGACTCTGTGCCTGTTCCTGACGTTGAGCCTGGACCAAGTTTCTGTACTGTGACCTTGGCTACCACCGCGGGCTGTGGAACGACCTGGTGGACGACCCCGCCACAGCAAGACCATACTGGCTCTGGTGAAGACCAGGTGCCACTTAGACTCTGGTTCCAGGTGTCGGCTAGTACCATCTCTCACGGTGGTCCAGGGGGGCCACTGACCCCGAACCCTGACACTCCCCTTTATATTTTCAGTGATTCATCATTGATTATATAACTTATACCCCTCTGGATTAGAAGAGAAATGCTTGTAAACCATAATGGGAAAGCCTATGGGTCAGTGCCCAGAGACTTCAAATGCTTCTAATCAATCAAAAAAAATCAAACAAAGCAAATTGTTAAATCTGTAGTGTTGATATATTATGGAGGATATAAACCAGCTGATAACTATCTTTGTGGGTCTTAAAAATATAGAGTCACATATGGTTATCAAAAAGCCTAAAACTTTTTCTTATTTTGCCCAGGAATTTTCATTCAAAGTAACATGGAGGGTTGCGCTAAGCAAGTTTCACAAAGTGTCTATAAACAACATAAAATTAAATAATAGCAAGAACCTCGGAGACATTAATCAGAACAATTATCATTTATCCCTAGAGGTAAAGATGAATCATACGATCACTAGAATGTGCTGCCACAATACTATATAAACCCCTTCACATGCCCCCTACACCACAGAGAAGATTTTGTACATGAAGAAGAGGCATTTGCTGTGCGTCACTAAACTGGTAAGTCAGGAAAAGTTTCTCGCTCTCTCGCTTTGTCTTTCTCTTCCTTCAAGAGCTGCACATGAAGGAGAATAATGTCCACCATGGATTAGATCCTTAGATTTGTACTTTTAGCAATTTATTTAAAAATTCATTTACAATTATATTTATTCTAAGCTTATATGAGTTTAAAAACAAGCAGGTATAACACATACATCCAACTAAACGCCACCATATTTATAGCTTTATGACTCCAAAACTCCCACAAGATATAATTATTACTCTCTGCTAAATCTTTTTTTGAATTTTGCATTTTATTTTTCATTCTAGGTAAACACCATTTAAAAACAGAAATAGGTGTACATGATAAATATGTGATAATTACTGATATATAACACTACAATTTCACATTTTAAATTCAGTTAAAAATAGATTAAAACTGTTTCAAAGAAATTGTCCACCTTGTTCGGAGTAAAAGAATATAAATGAGAATCTGTTACTTGAGCCGTTACTCTTATATTCATAAAAATAGGACTTTTTATTTTCAGCTTTCCAATTTTTTCAACTTTATTTTTATTTTATTGATCTCGGTATAATATCCTCTAAAATGTAATAAATATTTTCTATTTCCGTTTTTTCCTAAGGAAAAAATAAAAAATAATGAGACCTTTACTTATTTTTATATTTTGCCATTTTCGGGAGAGACGAGGAGTAAACCCTTCATCACGGCTTTCTTCCTCCTGATATATGTGGTGGGAGTTCTTATTAATTCCTCCATTATCACATGTCTGGAGGTTCAGTTACATAAACCAATGTATCTCTTTATCTGTAATTTATCCATTGTAGATATATTTTATACATCGGTCACGGTTCCTAAATTACTGCACATGTTATTATCCGGGAATCATATTGTTTCCTCTGCACAATGTTATACACAGTTGTACTTTTTCATAACAGCTGCGAGTGTAGAGGAAACCCTTCTTTTCGTTATGGCTTATGACCGATATGTCGCTATCTGTGACCCCTTACATTATAATCAGATCCTGAGTAAGAGGAATTGTATCGTGATTAGTTTTGGGATTTGGGTAGTGGCATTTCTCAACTCTCTACTGTATGTAACCTCAGTGTTATACATGTCCTCCTGTCACTCCAACATCATCCACCAGTTCTTCTGTGACGTGAAGTCACTTACAAGAGACACCTGCAATGTCACGGAAATGTTTCTCATAATAGATGGTGAAGGATTTTTGTTATTCGGTGTTGGTGGTTCCAGTGAGGTGTATCTTTACGTCTTACTTAAAAATTTCTTTGTGGTCTTCAAGATCACAATCAGAAGAAAGTAGAAGCAAAGCATTTCCACCTGCTCCTCACACATCGCTGTCATCTCAATACTTATGGACGTGTTTAGAGAGCTGACGATAACCTGTATTGATTGTCTGGAAGTATCCTTCAATATAATATATACAACTATCATCCCTTTGACAAATCCTATAATGTAAGTTTAAAGAATTGCATGTTTACAATCTGCGATACTGGGTGCATAAAGAGATTTTTTGGTTGAAGAGCGAATGCTATTAAGATTGTCGGAATGGAGAAGAATGAATCCATGTAATCCAAAATAATGACTTACAAAGTTAATAAAGGATGAAGGGGCAGGGGGGGGGGGAAATAAGGGACTCCTCTGCCTTGAGCTTCTTTCCCTACCTTCTGCGGCCATCGGATGTAGCTTGGGGCATACCATGGTGTCATACTAAGTCACACTCTCAGCAACTTGGTCAGTCATCTTGGATTCTGCCACATGATCCAGCCAGGTTAAAATCCAATCATGACACTCTCACACCTATCCTGCTCACTACTAACGCCTCTGCCCCTACCACACACGGGCAGGGCCTGTGCTCAAGACCATACAATGGAGAATGATTTAGTGAAGGAAACTAAGACAGTCCCTTCAATAAAAACATTTGCTCAGCCTCCATTTCCCTTGAAATAAGACAAATTTACCAAAAAAATCTTCTCTGAAAAAAAAAAAATGCGCGTTTTCAGAACAATCATACATAATATTTGTTGGTGTCAAACAATGGTCAGATAATGATAGGACTGTGGTCCCAAATAAAATTGGTGGACTGGAGGCTGTATCACAAGTCACACGAAGTCCAAGCTAAAGAATTTCTATCATCTGTAGCTAAGATCTTTCATCCGCATACATTTTACCATGTTAGAAGAAACGAATGCCCAAATTGAAGACATGTTCCAACCTTCAGAAGTTTTCACAAAATTACTGTCCCCGAAATAACGTAGCCACTTTAAATAAATAAATTATAATTGACTAAATTCATATGATTGCTGTTTTTTAGAAGGATTAGCTGTGGTTCTTCATTAGAGAAAACATGGGTATTGAGAGCTTCTCTAATGCTCCACCTGTGTGCCGGATCTTGATTCTACTTCCTCATCCTGGTGCACAGCACCTTGCATAGTCTTGGCACCAGGACATGCTAAAACTAATCGTCTGGGCAAAGGACCACACACACCACCTGGGAGCTGTGTGGAATGGGATCCAGGAATAAAAGATAAGTCGGGTCTGCCGTGAACCTCAGGCGCCAAGGTAGTCTGACAAACACGCCTTGTTTATCAAGCCAAGTAGACGCACATGTGCCAACTTGGTTGTGTAAAGGTTCTGCCCCCAACTATAAGACCTGACTGGAGCTTGAGTGAGTGCTGTGTGTTTGCATTTTATAGTTCAACCGCAGATAAAATTTGACTGCCTCACATGTTTTTTTTAAAAAACATATTAGTTTTCTTTTTATCAGATATAATAAATGAAGTAGTAACAGTTTAAACAGGTGTACCTTCGTCAATACTTATGAAAATCCTACATATATTGAATTAGATACCAAATTCTATAATCCCGCAGGTACCCCCCCCCTCCCGCCCAGTACCGTCGCAGAGGTGTCAGAGGTACGCGCCTCCTTAATGCTTTTTGTTGAAGACAATGGCCATCACAAAGCTCTATGGTGCACACAAGTGTTCCTGGTAAAAGGGCGGTCGCGATCATCAGGTACTCGTGAGTTTTGCCAAGTGTCTTTCTGGAGGTACCATGTCGCTTAGTAGTATAACGGAAATATCCTTGATGTGTCATCGGAATACATTCTGAGATTAAAACCCCCATTTGCTGAAAAAATTTTCTGTCAAGGTATCCTACAATACTCAACTTAGTCACTGTCCAATGAATAAAACTCCTGATGAGATGTAAACATCATCCACCTGTGGGCTCAGGTGTAGCATTGAGCAAGTAGGCAGCGTTTGCTGCTAATATTATTCTATATGAAGCACCCAATGGCTGGAAACGTCCCAAGAGAATCACAGAAGCTAGTAAGATGGGGGGGGTCCATGGGCAAGGCTATTTTTAGTTATATTTCGCTTCTCTTATCTTTGAGTGGGTCCGCTTGCCAGAATTCTGAGAGGGCCTGGGCATGTCCACAGCCCATGGAATAGATCTGTTAAAGGTTTGACACTTTGGACACTGGGTCCATCTAGGTGGTGCTTGAGGGTTGTGGTGGGAGGTTAAAACTCGAAGACTTGGGTATGTTCTGAAGGTACCAATCTCCCCCCTTTAAGTTACTCACTGTTTCCTCCGTTTTTAACACCCCTTTAATACCATTGGCGTGTAAGGTCAGTGTTCTAGTCTTTTTCCCCACCTCATACTAACGAGGCGGCTTTCTTTTATTCAATTTCTGCCTCTGCGGAGTAGTTGAGGGTATAAAGACGAAGAGTGGATATCGATGGGGCGCTAAGGGCTAAGTCATAAACGTCCGAGGGCGTTCTTTGTCCAGTCTCTAAGGTCTTTCTCGTAGGAATCCTTTAAATGGACATATGCCGGTAATGCCCTGGTCCTAAAATGTTGATTTGTGACTAACTCTTGAAAGGTGGTAAGCGTCTAGGTTTCAGTAGGGTGCAAGTGGGCTCTTAGCTGTCCTACACCTTACTGCATGTTCTTGAAGGGGGTTATCCTGCCCGGTGCCAATCTGGGTGGCTCCATAAGGGAAGATATATGCTTGTTCAGAAAGGGTAGCCCATCCTCGTTTGCTGATCTCCAAGCTGCTTATTGTCGTCATGAGGCGGCGCGTATGTTTTTCATCCTCGGGGAAGGGGAAGACCGGGAGTATGAAGCAGCTTGGCAGAGGACGCGAAAAACTCGAGTATTAGTTCGGATTTCAGGGTTGTCTTAGGAATAAGCAGGCCTGCTACAGTATCTTCCTAAGCCTGGGTCGTAGGTTAATGCTCCCTGGTCTTGGGAGCTGAAGTTTATGCAGCGCTATGCATGGTCTTTTTACATTGCCCATATGAAAGTTGTGAGGCTGAATTTACGGCGTTAACGTCCAAATTTGTTAGAAGCTGTGGAATAGTTTGATCGGGTATAGAAGTTTTGGAATGACATCACTTTACCAAATGACATCTGGCTGACAAGAACTGGTAAGTATCCACTTTTTAAGCTCTAAAGAAATTTTACTTATGAGAGGGGGGTATAGTTTAGTTTAGGGAGTATAGGGAATCGGATCTTTTCCCATTCTTTTATCCCTAGTATTGATTAAAGGAGTTAGATACCTAATAGGCACGCCCAAATTGTTTTATCTATCCTCGGCCATCTTTAAGAACGATCTCAACAATTCACAATTTACTAATATTGACTTGAATCATGTGGAAGGATCCAAGTCTTATAAAAGGTGGAAAACCCCGGTTACATTTCTATCGGGGGGGAAGAAATAGAATTATGTTCATCCGCAAACAGCTGGCTTCCATTGTTGTTCCTATGTTAATCCCTCCCAGTCTGGTGAGGCCCTCAGAGGTAAGATAAAGCGCGATGGCCAGATGAATAATAGGGACGATAGGGGCACCCCTGTCGGGTACCCTATTGGAGACCGAAAGGCTGAGAGAGAAAAAAACCGGGGATACCGATTCTTGTGAAGGGTACACAGTCCAGCACATCCCCAGCTCAAAATGTCAAAGCTTTTTCAGCATGAATCGACAGTATGGCTGGGGCGGGGGGGCCCCGGGAAGACCTATGGCGTCTAGAATGGCAGCCCCTCCTGATGTTCAAGACGGTGTCCGTCTTAACAAATACCAATTGTGAGGGTGTTGAATGGGGTTTGGGAAGGCCTCAGCCATTTATCTGCCATTATTTAGAAAGCAATTTAGATCAACCATGTATAAAAGATTATTGGTCTATACGAAGGGCCAGTATCAGAGGATACTTTACCCTCTTTGGGGAGCTATTTTAAGACTTGCAGTATTGTTACATTGGGATAGGGGCTCCTGATTAGGGTAGCCATTAACGACATGTACAGAATGTGTTCCTGCTCTCTCAGTATCTAAATATTCCACCAGGACGCAATGGGCCCGGTGTTTAGAGACTTGTACTCTAATGGCGCTGTGTATCTCCTTGGTTGGTCACGGTGAATTGAGGGACGGACGTTCTAGTATTCAATAGTTAGGGAGGGTAGAGCATTGAGGGCCAGCAAATGAATATCGGTGGTGTAGAAGTTTGAACCTCTAGGGAAGGAATAGAGGTCAGTATAGTAGGTTTTGAGTATGTTAACAATTCTATGGGTATTATGTTTGCGTAACTGAGCTATCTTCATGCCATGATGGGGTAGGGGGGTGGTGCCTTTGGAAAAACGTGCTAATAGTTTCCTGCTTGGCCCCGATCTCTGTAAGTTTTGCCCTCCATCTAGAGCGAGCAATGATCCTTATGTTCGGGGACACTGGTTCATAGGTTTTTAGCGCCACCCATTCCCCCCTTTTTAGATTCTGAATGGTGTGATTGGAAGTTTGTATGTGCCATCTTATGCGCTTACTTTGTTTCCACATGGGCAGGCCTTTCTTGCGTATGCCATAGTTGTAGGATATGATCGGCCCCTTATCCGTACCTTTGCAGCTATCCCAGTAAAGCGGTGCCATTAAGGTCTGGAAAACGGTGTTCCGTTGTATATTCTAACCACAGCCCTTAATTGAGTCCTGAAAGTCTCTATAGAGTAAAGTATTGGGCACCTCCTAAACATAATCCGTTTGCGGGGAGTCTCTTCTATATAGTTAGTAAGACTGGGGAGGATCTGAGATCACCATGTCTTGGAGTGTCCCCTCTCTAACACTCTAATGTTAAGGAGCTGAGAGATAGACCAGGTCTATCAGAGTTCAAGAGTTGGTGGGCGTGTGAGAAATAGGTGTTATTCCCGACCGTCAGGGGGTGGGCAGACCGCCACATCGTGGTCTGTGTCCGCAAGCCAGCTGTTGTGTATTTTCTTTCTCTTACTAGGGTTCTCACCTTTCCTCATCGGTCATTTAATCTTTCTTCTCTTTGGTGTACCACTAACTTTAAGTCCTCCACCCAGAATTAGGAGAGGGGGAGGTGACGCAGTTCCCCTGCCTAATGTCTGAAAAAGTCTTCTGTCTGCATTGGGGCCGTTAACATTAAATAGCAGGACTTCCTGTACTGGAGATTGATGGTAAAATCCTGACCTCCCCTCTGTGATACACCTCATCAACCTTGTATGGGAAGTTTTCTTCCATGAGGATAAGAAAACCTGCTTTTACCCTGGTAGGTGGGGAACCCCCAATCAAAGAGTCAACCCAACAAGCGTCCTTCATCCAGTGGAAGTTTGGCCTGTGTAAGTGGGCTTTGAAGCAGAGCAACTTCGCTTAATGCGCTTTCAGGTGCTGGAGGGACCACGAGCGTGCTGTGGGGTGCCGTAGTCCCCTTAATTCAGGGGATCTAAGCGAAATGTCCCTAATATTAGAGCCTAGTGTTTGAAAATTTTTCGACCCCCTCGACACCTGTGACATTCCCTCCCCCTCCCTTCCCAACTAGGAACATTAGAAACTGTTGGTAAAACAGTGCCTCTGTGAGAGGCTGCTCTTGTAATAGACTTCAACGATTACCGGCTAGAGATTTTCTCTCCCGTGCAGAGCCTCTAAACCCAAAAAACACAGAAAAATACTTGCCCATAGAGAGATCACGCGCACCCTTGTATTGGGATCCGCCACAAGAGACAGTTACATCAATTGACATGACCAAAACATTCACGGGACCTACTGTCCCATATAGAGGGGCACGAGATTAATTGCGGCCCTCTATAACTCATTTGGGCTGTAACCCTTGATATCCCTCAAGAGTTCATAGTGACCATGTTTTCACTGCGCTATCTGGGACTCGGAGGTGAGTATGCTGCACGCAACCCTGGTACGTTCTTGGGGAATTTCCTATGAGGATCTCGTAGATTTGGTCTCCTCCTGATGGGCTGATGCGTGTGTGAGTGCTAAGCAACTTGCGTTACGAAGGGTTGCGCCCTCTTTGACCAGAGTTGAATGTAGCCATGGCGCGTCTGGATAAAAAATAAGGAATGTCGCTGGATATGCTAGGGCAAAGAGAATCTTCTTGTATTCATAGCTCAGAGCACAGAGGGGGCGAAGAATGCTTTGCGTGCTTGGTCACCCGACAGAGTAGTCCCCGAATATCATAAAGTATGGGCCTCGATGTGAGACACCAAACCACCTCGCCTACACCAGGAACGACAGCACCTTTAATCTACTACTAGTTCACTGCCTCCATACATGCCCGCCTTATCAAACGTGCTGTGTCAGGCAGAATTTTGGGTTGTTTTCATGGCTTCCACAACAAACTTGTTAACTTTGTCGCCACCCTGCTGTGTAATCCACAAAATATACTGGCAAACTTTTACCATTTACGGATATTATTTCAGCGCTTCTTGCGCATCTGTTTACATTCCCCTCACCCGCCATATCCCACCCTGCTGTGTAATCCACAAAATATACTGGCAAACTTTTACCATTTACGGATATTATTTCAGCGCTTCTTGCGCATCTGTTTACATTCCCCTCACCCGCCATATCCCAAACTTATAAGAACGCTACTACACTTGATCTTATACAAAAGGTTCTTCACCATAGACACCATGGTTGGCGAACCTATGGCAAGGTGCCAGAGGCGGCAACTCCAATCCCTTCTGTGGCACTCTCGGGCCACGCCCCAGCACACCAGACAGAACTCAAAAATCTTCCTGCAGTTGCAAGCATTAAATAATGCTGCTTTCAGACTATTCTATGCTTGCTTTCTATTTTAAACTATATAAAGGGGAAATGATAACAAAGCCTAATATCTTTGGAGACCTCCTGCGGCCCCCTGATTCTCGGTGTACAAGGGACCTGGAAAAGCTAAAAGATCAAATTTTCCATCTTTCTACTACTGGTTACTGTCTTCCCGCAGAGGCCAATCGGACGGAAATTTTTGACGAACAGGGAGGCCATAACGTTACTGATATATTTGTGGTGCACCTCACAATAAATAAGGGGGATTTGGGTTGCATATTTTGGGCCTTGTCGCTAAAAAGTTCGCCATCACTGGCATAGACAATTAAAACCATGTTCACACTACAGTAATGAAGAAAGATACAATCAATATCTCCACAGCCACATACTATTGACATAGGATGATGCTGTCACAGATGTTACAATACAACTTTCCAATCCATGAAATGATTCATAAGATAGTCACATCTGTGTGTAGGGCATCTGTATAAAAAGTTTGGTCCTGACCAATGATTATATTTAAGTGGCGCCGATAGTCGGGGAACAATATTTTGTGGAAAAATTCGGACAGGTAGGTCTGTGACAGCTTGCACATGTGTGCACATGAGGTGGCGTCTGACCAACAAGTGTTTCTGCTAGTGCGGGCAAGATTAACAATAAGGAGAAAAAAAAAGAAAAAAGAGAAAAGGGGAGGAAGAAGAAAGAAAAGAGAGGGGGAAAACAGCGGGAGCAGAAGTGCTGGCGAGGTCATGTTTGGCTTTTAACTCAGGCTGATGCTGGCTACAAAATGCCGACGGACAGACTTAACACGGGGGCGTGGGCAAAGATGGGTATGCAACAAATGCTCATAAAGATGAAAAGACAACCAAAAATAATCTTGCAAACAGGCCAAAAAGACCACAGTATCAAGGGCCAAGGGGGAGGGAGAGGGGAAGGAGGGGAGGAAGAGGAAGAGAGAAAAGGGGAAAGAAAAGAGAAAAGAGGGAGAGGGAAGGGAAGCGAAGAAAAAACAAGAGAGCAGAGATAGAAAAGTGAAGCCAAGAGGCCGAGATCTCATCATCCCCCTTGGCCCTTCAGCCTTTCAACTATGTAAGGCACTAGTTTTGGATTAGTTTGGATTAAATTCTCCATTCATTACTGATAATCATTCGCTCTTCACTAAAAAAATTCGTTATTACCCAGTATCGCAAATTGACGCGAATTCGTTAAACTGTACAATTGGATTTTGTCATGGGTACGATAGTGTATATATTCATAATTGAAGAAATCCAAGCATCAGAATAGATGGTATCAGCAGCTCGCTAAACATGTCCCATAATAGATGGGAGATGACAGCAGTGTGAGGAGCATGTGGAGAAGGCTTTTCTTCTACTTTCTTCTGATTTTATCTTGAAGACAACAAAGAAATTTTAAAGTAACGTAAAGATACACATCACTGGAGCAAACACCGAATACAAAAATCCTCTCACCATCTATTATAGAAACATTTCCGGGACTTGCAGGTGTCTTTTGTAAGTGACTTCACGTCACAGAAGAACTGGTGGATTGATGGAGTGACAGGAGGACATGTATAACACTGAGTTACATACAGCAAGATTTGAGAAATGCAATTACCCAAATCCCAAACACTAATCACGATACAATTCCTCTTACTCAGGATCTGATGATAATGTAAGGGGTCCACGATAGCACATATCGGTCATAATTAGAGATGAGCGAGCAAAAAATGCTCGGGTCCTAGTTTCGAGACAACTTTTCCCCGATGCTCGAGTGCTCGTTTCGAGTAACGAGCTCCCATTGTAGTCAATGGAGACTCTGACATTTTTCAAGGGGACCAAGCTCTGCACAGGAAGCTTTGGCCAAACAACCCCTGGAACCTCAAGAAAAGGAGGGAAACACCACGGAAATGGACAGGAACAGCAGGGGCAGCATGCAGGATGCCTCTGAGAGCTGCTTAAATGCCCATTATGCCAAAATTATGGGCAACAGCATGGCCATGACAGAGTGACAGAATGAAGCTAGATGCATCTAAAACATCCAATAATTGACCCTGACACTATGAGGGGACGGCATGTCAGAGGCACGGCAGCAGCGAAGGCTAGAGATGGTGGCGACATACCCTAATGGACTCAGGCTTCAAACCAATGGGTATACAGAGAGGACCAAACGAGGGTGGCAAGAGCACTCAATAATATCGGTACATGATAAATTGCCAGTATATTTGTGTGGGGACACAGCAGGGTGGCGACAAAGTTAACATGGAAGCCATGAAAACAATCCAAAATCTGCCTGACAAGGCTCGTTTGATAAGGGGACCATGTATGGAGGCAGTGAACTAGTAGTTAGATTAAAGGTGCTGCAGTTAAAACTATGTTTAGTTGTTTCTTTGGCATGGAGCTGGCGCTCCGCTGCCAGGCAGCTTTCGCCATCCAAGCCCCTGTCTCTAGGCTACTCCACTCCCCAACAGCACTTCTAGAACCTTTCGATAAGATCAAGTGTAGTACGTTCTTATAAGTTTGGGATATGGCGGGTGAGGGGAATGTAAACAGATGCGCAAAAGCGCTGAATAATAATCCGATACATGAAAAATTTTCTCAGTATATTTTTGGCTTACACAGCAGGTGGCGACAAAGTTAACAAGTTTGATGTGGAATGCGCCTGCACTAGCTCTTGGCGGTGTGCCTTTTATCTTTGTACCTAGGCTCAGCAGTTTTGAGCACCGCCTGCTGTCGCTTAGCTGCGGCACTCGCTGCTGTGCCTAGAGACTACCGACTGATGGCGCCATGCCCCGATGGTAATCGGGAGGAGGAGGTGGAGGAGGGGTGGGAGGATTTGGAGGTATAGTAGGCCTTTGAGACCTGGACCGAGGTAGGCCCCGCAATCCTCGCGTCGGCGTATAATGACCACCCCAGGGTCAGACTCGGTCCCAGCCTGCACCAAGTTAAGTGTAGTACGTTCTTATAAGTTTGGGTATATGGCGGGTGAGGGGATTAAACAGATGCGCAACGAGCGCTGAAATAATATCCGTAATGGTAAAAGTTTGCCAGTATATTTTGTGGATTACACAGCAGTGGTGGCGACAAAGTTACCAATTGTTGTGGAACGCCATAAAACAAACCCACAAATTCTGCCTGACACAGCACGTTTTGATGAGGCGGCATGTATGAGGCAGTGAACTAGTAGTAGATTAAAGGTGCTGCAGTTAAAACTATTATTGGTTCTTGGCATGGAGCTGGCGCGCCGCTGCCAGGCGAGCTTTCGCCAATCCAAGCCCCTGTCTCTAGGCTACTCCCCAAATGCACTTCTACGAAACCTTTTGTATAAGATCAAGTGTAGTAGCGTTCTTATAAGTTTAGGATATGGCGGTGAGGGGAATGTAACAATGCTCAAGAAGCGTGAATAATATCCATGAATGGTAAAAGTTTGCCGTATGTTCCTGTGATTACACAGCACGGGGCGACAAAGTTAACAAGTTTGTTGTGGAAGCCATGAAAACACCCAAAATTCTGCCTGACACAGCACGTTTTGATAAGGCGGGCATGTATGGAGGCAGTGAACTAGTAGTAATTAAAGGTGTGCTTAAAACTTGTAGTTGGTTCTTGGCCAGCTGAGCGGCGCTCCGCTGCCAGGCGACTTTCGCCAATCCAAGCCCCCTGTCTCTAGGCTATTACCCAAACAGCACTTCTATAAACCTTTTGTATAAGATCAGTGTATAGCGTTCTTATAGTTTAGGATAATGGCGGGTGAGGGGAATAAACAGATGCTCAAGAAGCGCTGAAATAATATCCATAAATGGTAAAGTTTGCCCAGTAATTCTGTGGATTACACAGCAGGGTGGCGACAAAGTTAACAAGTTTGTCTGTGGAAGCCATGAAAACAACCCCAAATTCTGCCTGACACGCAACGTTTGATAAGGCGGGCATGTATGGAGGCAGTGAACAGTAGTATTAAAGGTGCTGCAGTTAAACTATGTTAGTTTGGTCTTGGGCATGGAGCTGGCGCTCCGCTTGCCATGCGAGCTTTCGCCAATCCAGCCCCTGTCTCTAGGCTATTACCCACACAGCACTTCTAAGAACCTTTTGTATAGATCAAGTGTAGTAGCGTTCTTATAAGTTTGGGATATGGCGGGTGAGGGGAATGTAAACAGATGCGCAAGAAGCGCTGAAATAATATCCGTAAATGGTAAAAGTTTGCCAGTATATTTTGTGGATTACACAACAGGTGCGACAAAGTTACCAATTTGTTGTGAAGCCATGAACAACCCCAAAATTCTGCCTGACACAGCACGTTTGATAAGGCGTGGCATGTATGTGAGGCAGTGAACTAGTAGTAGATTAAAGGTGCTGCAGTTAAACTAGTTAGTTGGTTCTTGGCAGGAGCTGCGCTCCGCTGCCAGGCTGAGCTTTCGTCCAATCAAGCCCCTGTCTCTAGGCTATTACCCATACGCACTTCTACGCCTTTTTTGTATAAACCAGTGTAGTACGTTCTTAGTAAGTTTGGGATATGGCGGTGAGGGGAATGTAAACAGATGCGCAAGAAGCGTTTGAAATAATATCGTAAATGGTAAAAGTTTGCCAGTATATTTTTGAGGATTACACAGCAGGGTGGCGACAAAGTTAACAACTTTATGTGGAATCCATGAAAACAACCCAATTTCGGCCTACAACACTCGTTTGATAAGGGACGATGTATGAGGCAGCTATATGGACGACTTTTGGAGGTAGCAATGGGACAAGTTGAGGCGCCTATGGAGAACAATTCAATTTGGATAGTGCCTGTATGTGGCAGTCCAAAAATTTTTCAAACCGAGGAGCAGTAGGTGGCCCTCCAGAAAAATGGAATAGATTTGAGTGCCTGTATGTGCAGTCCAAAAAGTGTTAAAACCAAGGAACAGGTAGGTGGCCCTCCAGAAAAATTGAATAGATTAGTGCCTGTATGTGGCACTCCCAAAAATTGTTTAAAACAAGGACCCCGGGTCGTGGCCCCTCCAGAAAATTAAAGCATAAAGTAACTTATAGGACGAGCCAGTGGGCCCTGTCAAAAAATAGCCGTTTCCCTCTGCTTTTAACTGTACACAGACAGGATATGAGGAAATGATGAGGAGGAGGAGGAGGAGTGGATAAATTATTCAGTTGAGCCTTCCTTCACCTGCTGGAGATGGAGAAATTAGGAGAAATCCTTGCTTATTCAATCTTGATAGCGTCAGCCTGTCAGCGCTTGTCAGTCGACAGCGTGTACGCTTATCGGTGATGATCATGCCAGCATGCACTGAACTCGCACCGCTCGGACAAACGCTACGGCAGGGTCAGGACAAGACTCCAAAGTGCGTACAGCGGCCAGTTCGTGCCACATTCCCTTTTGAAAACCCCAGTATTTCAGGAGCTGTGTGATCAGTTAGGACGAGGAGGTGAGGCTACGTACTTCCTCACCATCTTTCTGTAAAGATCAGCCCTACTCTGCCGAACTGGGGACAGGTGACAGTGTCTCTGCTGGGAGTGACCTAAAGCTTGGCAAAAGCCCGTAAACGTACCCTTGCCAGTGGCTGGACAAGCTCACTGCTCGCCTATCCTCTCCCCTCGCTACCGTTGTGCCCGCAGAACTACACTCTGCCCGATGAGCGCTGTCAAAGGAAAATACTGTTTCTCAGCTTGTAGCACCAGGCGCTGCCTGGTATTCATGCATTCTCCACCTCCTTTCCTCCCAGGATGAGAGTGGAAAGATTTTGGCTTGTACCGTGGGTCCAGGAAGAGTGAACACCCAGTAACTCGGTGTGCAATAAATTCTTTGAAGGACGCAGAGGTCCACGGGATAAGGCAGCCTAGCCTGAATCTGCCAATGTCGCCAGGAGCTACCAACGCGTAAGAATCTCGCTACCCCTACACTTGGCCTGACTGTCCACTTTCCCTCCTCCTCCAACTCCTCCAATTTCCTCTTCTTCTTCCATACACACCGTCAACAGTGAAGACTCAACAATGGTGTCCCCTCTTGTGCTCGCCAACAGTCTCCTCCCTTCCTGCTCACTCCTCCTCTCATCCTCGCACCTCTCCGTATGCGCTGAGAAACAGACCTTAAGGGTGCTTTTGGCTATCAACAAGGGAGCTTCTTCCCCCTCTCTGCGTGAGAGCGCAAAGCTTCTGAACCTTCATGCTCGACCAAAGAGTTTTTCAACCTAGGCCAAGCGCGGATGGTGAGGCTGATAGATGCGTCATCGCCACTGTACCATCTGTGTTGAACTCTCCTCAAATTACTACAGACACTGACAGAATCATACACCACTCCTCTCCTCATTGTAACTTGAGGAACTGACTGAACCTGACTAACCATGTCTCCGGTGAAGTTTGACATCTGCATGTCTACATCTACAATCGCTCGGCGCTGCTGTAAACTGCTGGATAACATGGTCAGGTTGAATTCCAACTCGTGGGCAACGTCGCACAACAGTCGTTGAGCGGTGCAGTTGGATGGCTGCGCTCGCTGCCCAGTCAGAGTGCAGCATCGTGCTGGTCTTCTGAAATGCGCACACGTAGCGGCGCAAACCTTCGTGACAAATCATGACGATTGTCAGCTATGTCTTGAGGAAACGCTGAGACAACACTGATATTTAACCACATGGGCCAGGCATAGGCACTGTGTCAGTCTGGCGAGTTTGCAGAGCCGCCACCCGGTCTTCGCCGTTGTCAGCCACACCCAACCTGCCTGGCTTCAGTTCCGCGGTGCCACCACAGATCATCTGCGCGCGGGAGCACCGGTAATAGTTCCTTGGCAGTGTTGCCTTTTATATGCCTAGGCTCCACAGTTTGACATCCGCTGCCTGTCGCTTAGCGACGCACTGCTGCGTGCCTAAGCTTAACCTTTAGAAGGATTAGCTGTGGTTCTTCATTAGATAAACCATGGTAATTGAGAGCTTCTCATAATTATCACCTGTGTTGCCTGGATCTCTGAATTCTGGCCCAATCACCCAGGGCTTCCTTTTAATGGACTGGTGCCCAGAACTGGACAGCAAACTCTAGGTGAGGCCGAACAAATGCCTTGTACAGGCTATCAGAGACAGCTTATTGACATTGCATGCTGTTATTTACCCGTACCAGACATTAGGAAATCCCTGAAGATTTTAGACAGTGGTATAGCAATAACAGAACTGAGTTTTTTAAAGAGAACCCGTCAGGCAAAATAACCCCCTAAACTAAATATATTTTCATAAACTGCCATTAGAAAGCATTGCCTCTATCCCATCATTCTCCCTCTATATGCTTGTAAACTTAAGCAATGAGGTCCTAAAGCTGTATGCAAATGACCTGTGAGATGTCCAATGAGTCATTATCATAATGAAGCTGTCCAGCTTATTCATGAGTGGGAGGTACAGCCACACCCCAAGTGCTTGACTGACAGCTTGTATAATGATGTGAGGTATAACAGTATAATGGCTCCTCCATGTGCTTCCTGGTGCTGATGCCCCCGGCAGCCTGTGTGTGTGTATAGAAGAGATACAACAGCTCCAGGCAGCCATGTTATAGCAGAACATGTCAGATTCATGTGTAGCTGATGTCTATGTCTCACACATGTGTATGGGAGGACACAGCATGCCAGCAGGTAAAGCACAGACACTAGCAATGCTTTACTATACATTACGCACAGACCTAAGCTGGGTGAGGGGAGGGGTAACATCACTGCCTCTGACCATGTGACCCGCCTCATTTACATAATAAAGAAAATATGATTTTACAATGATTAATTTATTAATTGACTAGATAAAGGCTGTGGTGGATCCGTGTGAGCTGCTCCAAGAGGTAGTGGTGACAGTAGTAACATAGACCTGATGACAGGTGTTCTTTAAGAACTCTGGGGTGTAACCCATCTGGTCCAGGGGCCTTGTACACATTTATTTTATTTAGCTTATATTGGATCATTTCTACATTCAGCCACTCTAGTATATTACAGGATGCATGACCCGCACCTACCATGTCAGACGTTCTTTCTTCTATTGTATAAGCAGAGCTAAAAAACCCATTTGGTATCTCCACCTTCTCTCGGTCACCAGTCACCATATCCTCATTTTCAGAATAAAGTGGTCCAACCTGCTCTGACCCATTTTTTCGCATTGATGTACGTAAAAAAATTCTTAGGATTTGTTTTGCTATCTTTGGCCACCTGTCTTAAAATTCAATGTTTTCAATATTAGAGGTATTGTGGTGCAATAGTTTTTAACATTGTATTGATCTGTTTGCAAGCAATGTTATTATAGGAGGCTCCAACACAGTTCAGGTCTTTCTGTTCTTGAAATTTTTGAGCTATGGGCCCCCTAGAAGGCTTGGGCTATGGGCTACTGTCCTAACCACCTATGCTATAATCCACTACTGAAGGTCAGGTATCAGGGGTCAGTCCATCTGTCCATATATGTGCATATTATTGACATATTTTGAGTGCCTTTTCACTCAACAACATCTCAGTGAAATCATCCATTACACATGTTTCCATCAGAAGCAGCTTTGATAGTAAGTCCACTTCCCAGGAATCCCAGGAATCTGAAATGTAAGTGATATAAGTGTAGCTAGTAAAGTTATTAAAAATAGGAGAATCCTTAAAGTTCCAGAAATTTGTGGTATTTAGACTAGTAGACTAGTAAGCACGGGCAGCAACATTACATCTCCTTACCACCGGGTTAATGTAGCCTCCTACTCCTACTCCCTCATCCTGTGGGCACAGCACCCTTGGCATAGTCTTGGCAGCAGACCATGCTAAAACTCATGCGTCTGGGCAAAGGACCACACACACCACCTGGGAGCTGTGGACTGGGATCCAGGAATAAACAGATAAGTGGTTTCTGCCGCTGAACCTCAAGCTTGCCAAGGTGGTCTGCGACAAAGGCCTTGCAGAAGCCAAGTAGACGCACATCCAATGTATTGCACATGTGCTCAACTTGGTTGTGCAAAGGTTCCTGCCCAACTATACAGACCTGCTGGAGCTTGAAGTGAGTGCTGTGTGTTTGCATTTTCATAGTTCACACCCTGCAGAGAAAATTTGGCCTGCCTCACATGTTATGTACCAAGTAGGTTAAATTCCACTTTACATATGCTGGAAATGGTGTGTCAGCAGCAGGCAATAGTAGAATACCCCTTGAGAATGCCCAGATGAGTCAAAATCTATTCTATCTCGAAGATATCGATGGAGTTAGCCTCAGGAGCAGGAGGAGACACTTCACGGGAATAGCAGTTCAGGATGAAAGGCTTGAGTAGTAATACATGAAAGGAGTTCGGGATGTGCATGGTGGGAGGAAGGCACAGCGTGTAGGCCACTGGATTGATGCACCTCAGCACCTCGAAAAGACCCAGGAACCGAGGACCAAGTTTGTAGCCAGACTTTGTCACCTGGAGAGGAGATAGGAGGAGGCCTGCGTTTCTTATCAGCCTGGAGCTTGGTTCAAGCAGAAGCTAGTAGCATGGAAAGGCCAGTCTGCTCCCATATGAACTTCGGATCCTGTACCAACTGCTCAACTGCAGGATCATCTGAGGACACATATAAAGGAAGCGGATGGTGTGGGTGCAGTCCATAATTGATGAATATTGGAACAGAGCCGGCAGATGCTGAGTCGTGGGAGTTATAAAAAGACTCTGCATAGCAACAGAGTGGATCAGTTGTCTTGACGGGCAAAAACAAAATGGTGAGATAGCAGCCATTTAACTCATTCCACTCAATTACACTGTGGGCAAAAGTCCAATTTCACTTGAAGCTGGATACATAGGGATTGACAAAATTTAGATACAAACTGAACCCCCTGATCAGAAATGATGTGGGAAAGTCCATGGAGCCAGAAAATGTGATGGAAGAACAGACTGGCAAGGCATGGAGCAAATGGTAGACCTGGCAGAGGAGCAAAATGGGAAATTTTCGAAAACTCGTCAGTTACCACCCAGATGACGGTATTGCCAGTGGAAGGAGGAAGGTCTGAAAGAAAGTCCATATTCACGGGGTCCACGGGCAGCTGGGTATTTGCAATGGCTGAAGAAGAACAGCAGGTTTGAGACCTGACGGCTTATTTGAGCACCTGAAGCGCAGGAACCCACAAAGTCTTGTAAATCCTTGACCAGATCTTCCCACCAATAGAAACAGGAAATTAAGGCAACAGAGCGCTGCACCGCAGGGTGCCCAGCCACACATAAGCAATCCTCTTCCGTAAAGCAGGTCGGACGTAGGTGTTGCCAGGAGAAAGCTGCCGAAGGTTCACTGGAGTGGTCAGAACCAGTCGCTCAGGAGGGATGAAATGTTGTGGTAATGGTTCTTCCCTAACTACATCAAAGGCATGGGATAGAGCGTCAGCCTTGATGTTCTTTTCAGTCGGACAGAAATGGATAAAGAAATTAAAATGGGAAAAGAAGAGTGTCCAGCAAGCTTGACGTGGATTGAGTCGTTGAGCAGACTGGAGATAGAGGAGATTCTTGTGATTTGTGTATATGTACCCCGGAAAATGAGCTTCCTCCAGGAGATAATGCCACTCTTCTTAGGCAACTTTTATTGCCAATAGTTCTCGGTCCCCTATGGAGTAATTCCTCTTTGCAGAGGAGAAAGTCTTACTGAAAAACCAGCAAGTTAGAATTCAGCCTTTGGGCCCTTTCTGGGTGAGCACCGCCCCAGCTCCTACTTCGAGAGATGGTGCGCATGCGCCCTAGGAGTCGGGGACTCCTGCCCACGGCTGCACAGGTAAGTGGAACGACAGCACCAATGGCACCATCATCAGCTCTACAATCCCCCTATATTGCCTGCTTTAAAAAAAACTTTCAGTCCATATCAGAGGATGTAACGATGGCAGACGAGGAAAAAATGATGAAACAGGTGATAAGCCAGTCCGATCTAGTAGTATTCTTGTATTCTTTGCATCATGTTTTATTTCTGTGTACCACTTTCAATTATGTGTTTTACATCTTTTTGTACACTTGCTTTGATGTCACCAGCGTTTTTCAACAGTTTATGGTGGCAGTTACAGGTTAAAACACTTGCGTATAATTCACAAACATGATTGATGATGGGTCCGTTCTGGACCAGAAATACATCTCTATTCTGTTATTATTATTTGTCTACAGCAGGGAATACAATGTTTTTATGGAGAATCACCCTAACTTAACCCCTTACCGCATTTGGATGTTCCAGAATATCTAGCAGTAGAGAGGGGAGTATGAAGCTGCCTCGTGGGCTGAACCCTCTTCATATTCACCAGGTGTTTGTTGAACATCACTAAAAGCCACGATCGGTGTCTTTGATTGGTGCCATCTTGGCTCAGATCATTGTTCCACATGACGTCATTGGAGAGTGGTGATCCATTGCCATGACAGCCTCAAGGCTTTCATGTTTTAGGCTATCTATTAAAATGTGAAATTTGCACATTGTGATAGATGATGTGCAAAATCCCCATATACTGCCATAGTGTAGTTTGGCGGTATATGGTAGTATCAATAAGGATGGGTCCTCCCCTTCAGTTTCTAAGTGGGAATATTGAACACATGGCCAGAGCCCAAACTTTGCCTCTATGCCTTTCAGGTGCTGCCCTGCCCTGCTGAGGCAAGTGTGCTCCCAGAGCCCTTGTTCAACAACGCCGGTAATGTCATCACCGACAAGAGAATCCGCCACTCTACAACTAACATGCATATTGTCAGCACCTGTCCAGCAACCGCACAGCCACAACCAGGCTTGGCTCTAGCTGTCAGACTAGGTAGGTGGTGGCGAACTCACCCTGCGACGTCCCTGAGGGCTAAGGCCCTGCCTAAAGCACATAAACCGCCCTGGTAAGGGCGAACACACTATCAGGAACCTAACTGATGGTCCCTGAGTGACCCTACAAGATGACAGGGAAAACTTACTTTGTCTGGCAGCTGCTGGATGGTGGGGCGGACAGGTAACCGGAAACAGATATAGGTCAGTGTTCACACTGGTAACAGCAAACGACACAAGACAGACAGGAAGGTGGGGGTCACACTAGGAGATAAACGGTACTGAGGGACAAACAATAGATACAGACAGACAAGCGGAGTCAAACAAACTGGGTCAAAACCAAGATGGTGGCAAAGGTACAGATAAGTATAGCAAATAGAATGGTCAGTGGGCAAAGCAGAAGTCAGTACACAGAATAGTAAGAAACGCAATGGCAAGAGCACTATATACACAGATAGACTGCAATAAGCAGCACCAAATGAAGCGGCTGGGCAGAATATAAGGCAGTAATGGACAATACCTCCAGCACTGACTGGCTCAGCCGTCCATCAGTCAAACTGCAGCTGCAGGCAAAACAATTGCATGGACACACCCAGCTTTTCAATCACAGGCAGCTCTGGGAGTGGTTTCTAGCAAGAAGCATGAAACCTGATCCCATCAGTACAATTTGCGAGTTCTTACACATATCGTAACAGATGAACACAGAATGGAAGCTAAGCAACTTGAATTTGACAGTGATTGACTAAGTTCCACATTTTTAGAACGTCAACTTTATATTTTTGAATTCCGCAATACTGTAACTTCAAATTCTACCTTTTAATTTACGGATAAATGGAAATATTTTTTTTTTCAATGCCATGGTAATGGAACCTCAAATTAAAATTTTTCCATTTCACATTAATGGTACTTCAAATACAAAATTTTTACTTCTGTATTTATAGAACTTCAAATACATTTTTTTCAATTCTGCAGTAATAGAACTTCAAATTCAAATTTTTAATTCAGTATTAAAGGAACTTTCCATTTTTCAATTCTGAATTAATGAAACTTCAAATTCAATTTTTTCAATTCCGTATTAATGGAATTTCAAATTTTAAATATTCAATTCTGCATTAAAAACATTTCAAATTCAAAAGTATTTGAATTCCGTATTATGGAATTTCCAAAAAAAAAAATCAATTTCGAATTAATGGAAATTCATAATCAAAATTTTTAAATTCCTTATCAATGGAACGTCATTTTCAAATTTTTCAGTTCCTTTTTAATTGAACTTCAAATTCATTTTTTTCAATTCCATGTTAATTGAACTTCAAATTCAAATTTTTCAATTTCATGTTAATGGAGCTTTGAATTAAAGTTTTTAACTTCTCCATTAATAGAACTTAAAGTTCACATTTTTTTATTACGTATTTATGGAACTTTATAATTCAAATTTTTCTATTCCATATTAATGGAACTTCAAATTCAAATTTTTCAATTCTGCATTAATAGAATTTCAAATTCATAAGTTTTTGAATTCAGTATTAATGGAGTTTCACATAAAAAATGTTCAATTCTGAATTAATGGAATTTCAAATTCAAATTTTTTAATTCCTTATTAAAGGAACTTCATATTCAATTTTTTCAATTCCATATTAATAGAACTTCAAATTCAAATTTTTCAATTCCATGTTCATAGAAATTCAATTTTTTCAATTAAGTATTATTGGAACTTCAAATTAAAATTTTTCAATTCCATATTAATGGAACTTTAAATTAAAATTTTTAAATTCCGTATCAATGGAATATCAAATTAAAATTTTTAAATTCCATATAAATAGAACTTTAAATTAAAATTTTTCAATTCCATATAATAGAACTTCAAATTCAATTTTTTCAATTCAGTATTAATGGAACACTAAATTAAAATTTTTCAATTCTCCATTAACGGAACTACAAATTAAAATTTTTCAATTCCATATAATTGGAACTTCAAATAAAAATTTTTCAATTCCGTATTAATGAAACTTTCGAATTCCATATTAAGGGAACTTTACATTTTTCAAATGCAAATTTTCAAATACATAAAATATTCAATTCAGCATTAATTGAACTTCGAATTAAAAGTATTTAACATTGTAATAATGGAACTTTATATTCAGATACTTCTCAATTCTGCATTCGTCTTATGAGTTCTAAACACCCAGAGCGCTTTTAAAGTGAGAGGAAGGGTGGGTGGTTTTCCTATTGCTTCTTTTACCTCTATAAGAATGACTAACTGGGTCTCAACACCCAGAGCGCATTTAACAGTGACATAATTTTGTTTTAACTATTACTAGAGATGAGCAAGCACTAAAATGCTCGAGTGCTCTTTACTTGAGTCAAACTATTTCCGATGCTCGAGTGCTCGTTTTGAATAATGAACTCCTTTGAAGTCAATAGGAGACTCAAGCATTTTTCAAAGGGACCAAGGCTCTGCACAGGGAAGCTTGGCCAAAAACCTGGAAACCTCAGAAAATGATGGAAACACCATGGAAATGGACAGGAAACAGCAGGGGTGTCACTAAGAGCCAAAAATAGTCTCAAATTCATCACAATGGTAGTAACTGCACTACTTTACACTTTACTGTTTAGTATGAGTGAATGAACTGAGGCTATATTGCAGCATTTGATGGGAACTTGTCTGGTCATATATTCTAATGCCTAATTCCTTCTAATACAACACCCTAACGCTATCAATTACTATACTATAAATCTTTTTTTCTATTCTATTATTATGTCCATTATGTCCATCTTTTTTTCTATTCTATTATTATGTCTCACGGTTCTATTCTATTATTTTCTTCTATTCAAATCTTTGATTCAAATCTATTCTACTATTACTCATTCTCGAGCAGGCGAAATACTCGTCCGAGCAACGAGCAGTTTCGAGTAAGCTAATGCTCGAACGAGCATTGAGCTCGGACGAGTATGCTGGCTCATCTCTAACTCTTACTTATTTTTTTAATGTTATGTAATTATTTCAAGTACTTTGCCTCGCCCATTGTGAGCAGAGCATGCAATAATAAACAGACCAAAGATAAATTGCATATAATTCACACACATGACTGATGATGGCCCGTTCTGGACCAGAAATGCATCTCTATTCTATTATTATTTGTCTACAGCAGGAAATCCCATGTGCTTATGGAGACTTACCCTAACATAATCCCTTACTGCAAAAGAATTTGTACAGGAGGTTTTAATTTTTGTAAATGTATGAAAACAGAAATCCCAATCCACATTCTCTCTGCTGGTGAAGCGTACTGTAAAAAAAAAAAAGTTATAAAAAAGAAAAAAAAAAAAAAAATTATAAATTTTCTCTTTTAATTTTTTTTGGGGGTGGGAAATCTCCGTTATAGCAATCAAATTTTGTCTACTGTAGTTGAACGGTTGTGCCTGTTACTGTTTAGCAAGCTAGTCTCCAGAAATCCCAATCCACATTCTCTATGCGGGTGAAACGTACTGTACGTCACGTGTGGCGTTTTTTGTTCACATTAGTACCGGGACATTCAGCAATCCGCATTTCAGTTTACTTTCTGATTTCTTCTGCGTGTTTCATTCATAAAGAAATTTAAAAAACAAAAAAAAGTTATGAAAACGAAAAAACTAAAAAAAAGATAATATATTTTCCTTCTATAAAAAGGTCAATGTTCGTTAGAAACTAGCCATAGCAATCATCTTCTGAGGTTGCTGACTGAAGTCTTCTGCACGTTTTGTTCTTCCTATAAATCCAAAAAAAAACAAACAAAAAAAAATTACCAAAAAAAATTTCACACTTTATATTTCTATTTTGTCTATAAATATATTTTTATTTGGAAAGTTGAACCCGAGGGCTAGGGAAGAGGGCGTGGGCATCCAATTACTGCAGGGGTCAGAGGCCTGGGTCTGGTTGGGGTGAGACCACTACCTGCTGATAGGACGAGGAATAACGCTGAGCGCTACATTCCTAGCTGCATGTCTCGAGTTACTGGGATATCGTGTAGTAGCACTGTTGAGCCAGAACAGTGCGAACAGGTGATGTCGTGTGTTGCGGACAATGCTTCAGTAATTTGTACCACCAGTCAGTTCCACGCAGTCTACACCCATGTTACCCAAGTAAGCGACTCCTTCCTGGCTCCTCCACCTCCAACCTCCTTCCCCCCGTCGTCTGCCCCCGGCGGTCCACGGAAAATTTGGTAATTGGTCCCAGCATACTCTGGAGGAACTATTTTGGCTACCTTCCCAGGAGTCACACAACCGGGACTCTCAGTAGTTGCTGCTGAGCTCTTGATCCCCATGCGCAACAGTTTTTTCAAACGGTAGATCTGTGATTGATGTACATTGTTCATGTTCGATAGGAAGCGTGCTGGGTAAAGAGTGTTAATCGGACAACAGTTGAGTGAGAAGAACACTGTTGAATGCAGAACTATGCGTATGGGACGGGGAGAATAGGGAATGTGCGCTGGGGAAAATCAACTGCGAAGGATGAAGGAGCAATACCGGGGGAGAAAGCGATAAAAGGGAGCTAGAGGAATACGATAAGGTGGATGGGATCAGGGAGAGAGTAGATAACTAACCCAGCTAGGAGGGTTTGATAGAAAGGCAAGGCCGGGTGGAAATACGTGCTAGGGGGGGTGCATGAGACGGAGGCAGTTCCATATACACAAGTAGAATGGATGGAATGAGTGGGCATGTTGGGTTGGAGAACCAAAGGGGGACTAGTGTTTGCACTCAGTAGCCAAGCATTTAAGATGCAACGATTTGTGAAGCTCAGGTGGTGAGGCTTGGATGGATATCGCTCAGGGAGGGGAGGGGAATGAAATGGAAATAATGTGTATAGAAAAAACAGTGGAATGACCAGATACGACGACTGGGGTGTGGAAACCTGGTATGCCCAGCAGGATCAGCAAGGGGGCTTGCTCCTACAGATAAATAGTGTAACCAGTCAACCATACTAATGTACGCAGGCGTGTGAGTGCTACACCGCCACGCAATGGGAGCCAAGGTTAAGAGTGTGGCCGAGTAATACAGCTCACTCAGAAGCCTCGGGAGCCCAAGTATCACTAAATTCTGAATCCCTTCCCCTTAGATTGTAAACATTTGGATGGCCTCTCTTTATAGTCACACCCCGGGCACGCAGAACATCTAACCTCTGCTAGAGCACCAAACACCAATTCACTTAACATAGATATCCTACACATCATCAAACGAAAAATATTTCCTTAAGGGCATAGTACCGCTTATCAAAGATGGCCAAAAACAAGAAACCCTGTGTAGCTGTAACAAGAGAAATCGCAGTTTCACTCCATCACAATCCGCACAAATAGCCCCGCCCTCAAGCACATCCACATCTTCCAAATTACTAAAGAACACTAGGAAGATGCTAAAGCCTCTGTGTATGGGAATAACCTGGTGAGACCGGACTCATGCAAACATTAATATATTCTCGACATACTGACACATCGGCCTAGCGTGTCTCTCAAGATCATACCACCAACGGAATTAAAAAAACCCCGATCATCTGATACTATATATTGGCTTGCAATACAAAACTAAGCTGCGCCGCACATCTGTGCAACTGCGTCATGTTAGAAATATCGACCTTACTAGATAGACATGCCTACTTGTAAATCTCCCCCGAGAAGAAGAGAAAGAAAAGGAGAGAGCAAAAGACAACACAAAAACGAAACACCCCCCCCTAAGCCTCAGCGAGGCCAAACAAAACCGAAGGGCCGCGGACCAGGCTGAGTAGCAGCGCCGAGTCTGCCAACTGGCCCCTCTCAGGTGTAGTCCCCGACTAGTCTGATGCGACGAATGCCCGATTGAGATGACATTCCGCAATTAAGCCATAGAAACTATCCAAGATTAACGCAGCAAGCAGCAACAAACGATATGTCATAGACTGCACAGATAGTCAACTTTTCAAATTGCCAACTCAGATTTGATAGATCCGGTCAGTCAGCTTCCTCAAGTCTACAATGAAGTGAGTGGTCGTGGATGTCTGATATCTTGCAGGTGCAGTGTTGGATAAGCTACTAATCGGAGGGTCACACGATGTTGTCGATGCTCCTCATCGATCACGTACACCATCGCCGCGCTTCGGGACCACATGTTTTGAACAAACTATCGTCGCATGTCAGTCATGGAAGTCGGAGATCTTTGCCGTCACAGCACGGACGGGGGAGAATAATATCCCGTGTTGACTATGCCACGCACCCTATGGTATGCTGTTCTACAGCGCGTATCTAGGAAGGAGTGGAGGATGTGAGGATGAAAGGGAGGAGAATGGTCGACGGCGAGACAGTAAGAGGGCACATTGCTCACACTTATTTACTGTTCGAGCTTGCTTATGGGGCAGTAAGAAGGAGTTGGATGGAGGAAGGAAATGAAGAGTCAGAGGAGCCAGTGAGGTGGAGTTGAATTCAGTTGCACGTTGTGAACTCACTGGAGGCGCATTGGCGATTTCATGCTATTCTTACGCTATCTTCGGACCCTCCGTTCAATAGAATTTTTTTCCAGCACCGTAGTCCGGTATTCACTCTCCTGGGTCCCACAGTACAAGCAAATCTTTCCACCTCCTTCATCCTAGTAGAGAATAGCGAGTGTGAGATTGCATTACCATCTAGTAGCCCTGTCGTGCAGCTTAAACATTCTTCCCATCCTGCACCGCCTAGCTGCGAGTGCCGTACTTCGTCTCAGGACAAGTCAGCAATGGAGAGTTAGCGCGAGCTATGCGTGGTAACGCTTTTGCAAGGCCTTGCCAGTTTTATGTCACCCACCAGGTGACAGGATAACACAGCATGTCCCCCCAGATTCGCCCGACGGAAGGTAGAAAGAAACTGGCTGGTGCTTTAACAGACGAAGGGGATATGAAGTACGTAAGCTGACCATACCATCGTCCTAATGATCACACAGGGTTTTCAGTGCAGCTGGTGGCATCATCACCGATAAGCGTACACGCGGTCAACTGACAGCGCAGACAGGATGATGCTTATCTTGATGAATCAGCCTTGAATTCATGATTTCCATTCTCCACCAGTTGAACCTGCTCAACCTAATAATCTCATGTATGCACTCCTCCTCCTCTTCCCTCATTCTCCTCCTCTTTGTACACCTAAAGCAGAGGCATCTGGCTATTTTTTGCCAGGGCCAACTGGCTCTAGCTATAGTACTGTATATATTACATTTTTATGGATGGCCACATTCGCGGTCCTCAGTATTGCAAATGTTTTGGGAGTGCCACATAGAGGTACTCTATGTATTTAATTTTTCTGGAGGGCCACCTACCCTTTCCTCTGTTTTAATTTTTTTTTTGGACTGCCACATACAGGTACTCTATCTATTTAATTTCTTTGTAGGGCCACCCACCCGGTCCTATGTTTTGAAAACTTTTTTGGACTGCCACATACAGGCACTATCCAAATTTAATTGTCTCCATAGCAGCCTCCACATGTCGTCTTTATAGCAGCCTCCACACGTCGTCTTTATAGATGCCTCCACACGTTGTCTCCATTGCTGCCTCCACATGTCGTCTCCATAGCTGCTTCCAAAAGTCGTCTCCATTGCTACCTACACATGTTGTCCCCTTAGCAAACGAGCTGTGTCAGGCTCATTTTTCAGGTGTTTCACCAGATACGTATGGAACTTGGTCACCTCTGTGTGCCTCCATGCGGTGTTCGACTAATATACCGGTCAACCTTTTGTTCACATAGGAAATATCATTCAGCGCTTCTTGCTCACCTCCTGGTGGTCCTCTCTGCCACCCATTGGTTTGAGCCTGAGTCCATTTAGGGTATGTCGCCATGAGACTCTCTAGCCTGCCGCTGCTGCCGCTGCCTCTGCTGCCTCCCCTATAGTGTCAGGGTCAATTATGATGTGTTAGATGTATCTAGCCTCATTCCGGTCACTCGTCATGGCCATGCTGTTGCCCATGATTTTGGCATAATGGTTGCGATTAACCCCTAGGCGCACCACGACGTTATACTACGTCCCGGGGTCTAGATCGCTTACCGCACCGGATACATAGATAAGTCTAGCTTCTGGGACCGGCTCACGAACGGAGCCGGTACCAGAAGCAGCGGCTGTCAGCTGTCTATCACAGCTGACACCGCGCTGTAACACCCGCGATCGGAGCCGCTCCGATCGCGGGTGTTAACCCCTTACACGCCGCGGTCAAGCATGACCGCGGCGTGTAAGGGTGTTCCTGTGCTGGATCGGATCCCCTGCCGCTTACCGGGATCCATCCTCTTCCGGGCAGCTCCGAGGACTGGCATGTGCCCCGGAGCTGCCCGGTCTCCATGGCAGCCAGCCCCTTCCGGTCTGACTGCAAACTGTCTGAGCATGCGCAAGCTTGCTCAGACATTTACACGGCTTCTACAATAAATATTAATTGTAACAGTGTATTGAACTTAACCATGATCAGAGCATCACTGGTTTAGTCATCTATGTATAGTAAAAAAAAAGCAAAAACAGTTAACACTACACATTATAATATAAAAATAAATACATAAATATAAGCCCCTAAAATGTCACTTTCCCATAAAAAACTTAATAAGTATAAAAACATAAAACCACAAAAAACCTGCATATTTGGTATTGCCGCTCGTAACAATCTGCATAATAACAGAATTATACTGGACCCGCACGGTAAACGCCGGAGGAAAAACGCAAAAAACGTTCCGAAAAAAATTTTTAATTAATACCCTAATAAAAAATGCTCTTAAAAAGTGATTATAAAATTTAATGCACTCTAAAATAAGCCACTAAAAAGAACAACTGTTCTCAGCAAAAATAAGCCTAACCAATTTGTCAGCCAAAAATAAAAAGTTATGCATATGAAAGATGGTGATGCTAAAATGATAAGATTTCTCCAAATTAGTTTTTTTCAGTAACATTGAATAAAATACACAAAACCCCCACATATTTGTTTCCCTGCGTCCGTACACATCTGTATAATAAAACAGAATTGTGATAGATCCGCAAAGTGAACCCCGTAAAAAACAACCTAAAAAAACTCTCTCTGAAAAAGATGATTTTTTATTAATGCCCTTTAAAATGCTCTAAAAAAATGGATTTTAAAAGTTACGCAATCTAAATAAGACCACAAAAAGAGCTTCATTCTTGCAAAATAAGCCCTTAACCAGATTGTGAGGTGAAAAATAAAAAAGTTATACATGAAAGACGGTGATGCTAATTAACACAATTTTGCCAATTACTTTTATATTCAGTAAAATGGTAAAAATAAAAAAAATATATAATGAAGTATTTTCATAATCGTGCGGACCCAAGAATAAAAATAATATACTATTTTTATGGTTGGTTAACGCCCAATAAAAAACACATAAAATTTTCCTAAAAATTGATTTTGTTTTCATCCTCCACCAACAAAGAGTTATAAATCTCACCAATAGCGTAGATGCCCCAAATAAATACCAGAAAAGTGGAATCTCATGTGGCAAAGAAAAAGCCCACAAGAGTCCTCATAAAAAAGAAAAATTATAGCCTGACAAGTGACATAACAATTGATTTGGATGGCGCCTCCTTCCTCTATGCCCGCCGTGGCCCAACAGAAGTTACCACCACATATAGAGTATCCTGTGACTCGGGAGAAATTGGGTATCAACTTGTGGAGCCTTTTTTATTTTAATCCATTAAATGTTTAATTTTCCACCCAAAATGAGTGTATTTTGAAAAATATTACAATTTGCAGACTGCACCTCCATTTTTGTTTAAACCCTATAAACACGTAAGGGTTACAAACTTCTTAAAAGTATTTTTTCATACGTGAAGGGGTGTAGTTTCCACAATGGGGGCTATTTTACGAGTCTTACTATTATTTAGGCCTCTCAGTGTCAATTAGAAGTTGATCAGGTCCATCTAAGTACGGGTTTTGGCGATTTTACAAAAAATGTGAAAAATGTAACTAAATTCTGAGCCTCATAACATTCTAGTAAAATATGTGGAATCTTAAAAAACCATGCCAACATAAAGCAGAGATTTGGGAAATGTAAGTTATGAATTTATTTGGGTGCTATGACTGTCTGCATCAAAAGTAGAGAATTTAGAAAGTTGAAAATAAAGAATTTTTCAAAATTTTTGCCAAATTTTGTTTTTTTTCATAACTAAACGCAAAAGATTTCATCCAAATTTTTAAACTAATTTGAAGTACAATGTGTCACGAGAAAACAATCTCAAAATCCCCTGGATATCTCATAGCGTTCCAAAGCTATAACCACTTATAGTGACACAGGTCAGATTTGAAAAATGGGACCGCGTCCTTAAGGCCAAAATAGGCTGTGTCCCCTAGGGGTTAAGCAGCCTCAGAGGCGTCCATGCATGCTGCCCCTGCTGTTTCCTGTCCATTTCCATGATGTTTCCATCATTTTCTGAGGTTTCCATGTTTTTGGTCAAGATTCCCTGTGCAGAGCCTTGGTCCCCTTGAAAAATACTCGAGTCTCCCATTGACTTCAATGGGGTTCGTTATTCGAAACGAGCATCAGGAAAAGTTTGTCTCGAATAACGAACACTTGAGCATTTTAGTGCTTGCTCATCTCTAGTGCTAGGTACGATTAGGGTTCCCAACCCCAAATACTTCAAAATTAAAGAATAATCCAAGCACTCCTTTGGAATATATAATGCCAAGTGAATAGTTTATTTACAAGTAAGTGATCATATTCAAATTAGTGACGTTTCAGCCAAACATAGGCCTTTGTCATACACAGATCGCAGTAGGGAACAAGTTTGGCTGGCACAGCATGCGCTCAGGTATTGACACAACACCGCATGCATTCAGGTATTGGCACTCTATTCCCTGACACGCTGTGTCAATACCTGAGCAAAACTTGTTATCTGTATTTGACAAATGCCTATGTTTGGCTGAAACGTCACTAATTTGAATATAATTGCTTACTTGTAAACTATTCACTTGGCATTATATATTCCAAAGGAGTGCTTGTATTATTCATTAATTTTGACCCACAGAATGAAGTAGATATGTCATTTAGGCACTCAGTGAAAGCCGTAAAATACAAACCCACAGGAAAATTGCACAAATGCGTCTTTTCATCATTTTCACTGCATTCAGAATTTTTTTCCTGCTTACCAGTACATTGCATAGAATATTTGTTATGCAGGAAACAAGACCTCACACAGCTCTCTACATGGAAAAACAAAAAAGTTACAGATTATCCAAAAAACTAAAACTTTAGTTTACTTTGCCCAGGAGTTTTCATTCTATATAATGTGCTAAGTTATTTCCACAAAGTGTCTATAAACAATGTAAAAATAAATAATAGCAAGAACCTCGGAGACTTTAATGAGAACAATTATAATTTATCCCTAATGGTAAAGATGAATCATACGATCATCAGACTGCACTGCCGTGATTCTATATAAAAGCCCATCACCTGCCCCCTACACCACAGAGAAGATTTTCTACATGAAGAAGAGGCATTCGCTGTGCGGCACTAAACTGGTAACTCAGGAAAACTTTAACACATTTTTGATAAATATTAAAACTGAAATGTTGGAGCTTCACTTTCTCGCTCTCTCTTTTTCTTTCTCTTTTATTAAAGCTGCACACGAAGGAGAATAATGTCCACCATGGATTAAATCATTAGCAACACATATATTTTCATACACTTAATTAAACTCCTCGGCCTTCTTTGCTTTATGACAGCAACTGGCCACAAGATATAATTACCGCTGTCTACAGAATATTTTTTCGAATTTTGTTAGAAAATGCATTGACGTGTTCATATTTAATTTCTCATTCCCAGTAAACACCATTTAAAAGGTAATAGTGATATTTTTATAATAAAGCTATGTGATACTTATCTCTATAATGCTCCAATTTCACATTTATGAATATATTCATGTCAATTGCTAAAACTGTTGAAATGAAATTTTCCATCTTGACCAAAGTCAAAGTCCACGCACGGTATATAATGCTGTAAACTTTTACATAGAACATAGATTTGAATTAAAAATAGGATCCTATTACTTAAGCAATTTTCCATTTACTTTATATAATAATATGATTATTAATTATATTATTATATATTTCATTCTTTTTTGATTGGAAAATACTATTAAATAATATTATTTTTATTATCATTCTTTCATTTTTTACTTTTTATTTTATTGATCTTGGTATAAAAAGCTCTAAAATATAATAAATAATTTTATTTCCATTCTTTACAAAGGAAAAAATAAAGAATAATGAGACCTTTGCTTGTTTTTATATTTTACCATTTTCTGGAGAGACGAGGAGTAAACCCTTCATCACGGCTTTCTTCTTCCTGATATATATGGTCGGAGTTCTTATTAATTCCTCCATTATCACAGTCATATGTCTGGAGGTTCAGTTACATAAACCAATGTATCTCTTTATCTGTAATTTATCCATTGTAGATATATTATTTACATCGGTCTCGGTTCCGAAATTACTGCACATGTTATTATCCGGGAATCATATTGTTTCCTCCGCACAATGTTATACGCAGTTGTACTTTTTCCTAACAGCAGGAGGTGTGGAAGAAACCCTTCTTTTCATATTGGCTTATGACCGATATGTCGCTATCTGTAAGCCCCTACATTATCATCAAATCCTGAATCAGAGAATTTGCACCCTGATAACTATTGGTATTTGGGCAGCCGCATTACTTAACGCTTCACTCTATGTGACCTCAGTTTTATACATGTCCTCCTGTCACTCCAATGTCATCCACCAGTTCTTCTGTGACGTCAAGTCTCTTACAAGGAACACCTGCAAAGCTACGGAAATGTTTCTTCTAATCGATGGTGTAGAAGTTTTGTTATTTGGTGTTATTCCATTATTGTGTACTTTAATTTCTTACTACAACATTTTTTTTGTCATCTTTAAGATGAAATCAGAAGAAAGCAGAAACAAGGCCTTCTCCACCTGCTCCTCCCACATCATTGTCATCTCCCTATACTATGGGACGTGTTTAGCAGAGTTGTTGATTCCATCTTATTCTGATGTTTTCGATATAACCTTCAGTATTGTATATACAACTATCACACCCATTATAAATCCTGTTGTATACAGTCTAAAAAATTCCAGTGTACAATCGGCATTGCTGAGGCTGGTAAAGAGCAAACCCTGATCAGCTTGGAGACGTATTAAACTGATTTATCTGTGGCCATAAAGTAAAGCTGAGGGCAATTGATAAGTATAATTTTTTTTGTCCTTACTAGTCTGAACACTGGTGGTCCTTTCTTAGTTATCGTAATTGATTCCTGAATCATCTTTTGGATTCCTTGACCTTTTGACTGTTTTCTGTGCATTTGCCTTTTAATCAATTCTGCACTACATTGTTCTCTTGGTTGTGACTTTCATTATGTTAACTTGTTTTAAATGTCCCGTTTGCCCTTTGGCTTAGGAAGAGAAATTGACCAGTTGTCACTTACCGCTTTGGATAGGCTCGGCTATTAGGTAGGAACATCTGGGGAGGGATTTTTTGCCTTACAGTCCTTGTCTGTCGTTCCTGTCCATGCCTTTGCAACAGTATAACATCTGAAATCAATTCTCACGACAAACTTAGGAGACAAACTGAAGTATAATCATTAGAAAAATTATTATAACTTTGACAATGTACAATTCTTACGAATATTAAGTTAAAAGATCATCTCTCTAAAAGACAGAGACTTTAATGTGTTCTACGTGACCATTTAATAAGCCATGAATTAAACCCAAAACAATTGCTCATGATCCTGCTCGTGGTCCAAGATACTTACTAAATCATGGAACATTATAGGTAATATAAAAAAAATATACACATTTGATATGTGATTTTTTAAATGTTGAATACTTTATTCCTAAAGAAGTAGGGGCACCCACTCTCTTAGTGTCTGCAGGCCCATTTACTCTAGGATCGTCGCTCACTGTGATGCCATTTTGGGAAAACGTTGGAGTTAGTGTTCAAACTAGATTCTTTGCATAGAAAACCATCCTTTGCTTAGATTAAAAATAAAAATAAATGAGCAAATAATAAATAACAGCATAAACACATAAGGAATACCTGCCAGAAAGTTAAACTTAACAGTAAAAACTTTTTTCCATTTTTCTACTCATTAAATTTGGATACACTCATTAGTCATTAAATCTGATTAAAACATCAATTTTATTTTTCAGTATTAAAAAATTATATTTCTGGTATATTTTCTTCTATTGATAAAAATCATTAAGCTAATACGGAATAATAAAATTTGTCTTTAAAGGGAGGCTTCAGTGGCAACAGGACCTTAGATCATTATATATTGCTAACTCAATTAGAACAGTTCACATTGTTTATATATAACTCTCATAGGTTCATAATGTGTGTATTTATTTTGGTGTTATTGGTGTAATTAACACCACATTATTGGTCCAGTTTATCATACACTGTAGGTAACATTCCGGGAGTTATGTCAACTCTTGTACAATTATTGGGTCGATTCAAGAAAATTTATAACAGAATACTTCCCTGTGGCTGTAGAGGTCAAAATTGTTCCTTATGTGTGGTATAACAATATATCTTATAGACAACACTCCAATATATCATCAAAGGACCAGGAAATGACTCCCTTCTCAGTATAATTGTTTATCATTAAGGATGTATATCAAGAGCCATTTCTGCAAAACACGTTATTTTCCATAATCAAGGTGAACCTTAAGAGAGCTCTCCTATTAGCTCTGAGTTAGTAGTTATGTAGATTGTTGGTACTAATTTGTCTTTAACCCTATTATTGTCCTTAATATGCCACTATACTAGCTCAACACCATATGATATATTGATCTTTAAGGCTGACTAAAATACTAAACACACTTCAGCCCCCCCCCCCCCCCCCCCCCCAACATGTTTCACGTCCTCAGGAGTTCCGGGGCTAAAGTGAACATTTCCATCCATTTGTGATCTCACTAAAAAAATCATTCTATTCATTTCCAATACAAACATTCCCCATACTAAAGCCAATCAGAGCGTTGTCAAAGTTATTCCTCATTGGTGGTCAGGATACTCACTCCAACAGATGCTTTTGTACATGCGAGTGGACTTCTCCTATGATTTCTGGAGTTGCCATCATTAACATGGCTGCTCTAAGTGTTTATGCTCTTCCTGGTCATGCAGCACATGCACATCACAGTTAGTTTCTCCAGATCATTCTTCACTTTAACAGTAAGTCCCTATGTATGTCCCTATATACATCAATCTTAGGTATATCACAGCTCAAAATATTCCAAAACTTATTATACTGACATTAACTTTCCAAGGATCATTAGTAAACAGCCCAATAGGGATATAAATTAATTATGTGTGGATATGTGTGGATATCCACTAAAGACAACACAAGGACGGAGAATTAAAATCAAAGAAAACAAAGAACAATTAGTCCATTATCTATCACTATTTAACAATTCTTATTGTTTTTACATGGTATATGTGAATTCAACATGTATCAATTCTTTTGGTCCTTTTTTAATCATCAGGTAATACCCAAAAAGCTAAAAGGGGTCAGTATGGCAAAAGATGATATTCCAATGGTCATTATAAGAATGATAATTTGCTGCCTTCTTATAATAATTTTTGGAATGTCATCATTTAACATCAATGCATGAGGCTTTGTAATCCTGGAAAGTTTTGTTCTTTATGGTCATGTTCACTTTTGACAACTTAAATGTTAATTTTCCAATAAACTAAATATGTTCCAGTGCTGTAACTGGATTTGTTCCTGCTCTTACCATCTGATGTAGCCTTCAATAAAAAACCTGCAACAGCTGTTACTCAGAGTAGAGAGAAGAGACTGTGAAGCAGCTTAATGCAGAGATCTAGCAGCAAAGCAGTGTGAGGACACCTTTACATGCCGAACAAAACAACATCCAACAAAGATGGCCCAAAAAGGGCCCGTACAACCCAATTGTCCAAAAAATTTTACTTTTAATGGATAAAGATTAAAATATCACTGAAATGTGAATTAAATCTAAGATGATCCCTAAAGGAATGTACTGGAATGTTAGATCTAATTTATTTTCATTGAATCCTTTCTTTTTCGTGACGTTTTGAGGAATTGAAAATTATTCTTCGACATTTTTACAAACTGAACTTGAAAAATGTGTTGTCTGCAGAAGAATTTTTGGAGTCTAAGGGTAAGGTTGTAACATATCTTACTAAACGAAAAGGAGAACTAGAAGATGGTAAACATAAAAAATGGAACCGGGACTAAGAGGACTATAAGAGAGGGAGTATCTTCTCCAGGCAGAATGACCATCAGAATAATGAAACCATGTTTTCTAGGGATGGCATAAAGAAAAAAACAAAGAACACATCAATAACATTGTCTAAAGACCATGTTGAATCTTCACAATCAACTGAGTCTTTTATAGATGAGGACAGAGCCTCAAACAATATAGGGACAAACAGACCAGATGTGGAGGAAAACGCAACTGGAGAAGGCACAAACTCTGAAACCTACGAACCAAGTCTGTGAAAAATTTGAAAAGAAAGATTTATTGGTACAAATCTCATCCAACAGTTGAACATATGTCTTTATCGTATAAAAAAACTTTAATTCTGTTTTGTGTCACCTATGAAATAATTGAATCTTGAATTAGATTTGTTGAAATTTTTTGGTTCTGAAGTATGGTTCTCTAATCGAAATGTTAGTAAGGTAGATTCTACTGTATTGTTGGTCTCTTCGATAACAGTACTTTTATTTCTAGTACCACATATCCAGCAATTTAAACATTTATTAGGGGGTACAAACTTGCATTAAAGAACTAAAAAAGTTTAAGGAACACTTTCATCATTCTAATATCACTAACAGAGAATGGCAGGCTCTACATGAGCTGATCCATAATGGCGACAAAGACAACATGCAGAAAAGGGAGTGCGGTCAACAGCATGGATACTTTTAGGTATTAAGCAGAGGCACACCTCCAGCTTCAGGAACTGAAAAAGTCAATACAGAACCTAGTTTTGAGATTTCTAAAAATATCATTGAGAAAAAGCCCTTGACAAAGAAATCATTGATAAAGAGCTATGCAAATTCCTAAAGTTAGATACACCGGTTACTTCGGTTTTCTATTCATTCCCTAAAATTCACAAAAAATTTTGTGAACCCGCCAGTTGACCCATTGTTGCAGGTATTTATAAAAACATTTACATTTTTCTTGATAAGGTATTGAGACCCTTTGTTATATCCACACCTTCCCACATTCAAGATACATCTAATTTCCTAACAAGATTAGACAATATTGAATTACCTGGGGGGGAAGAAATTTGGCTTGCATCCTTTGCAATCTAACATTATCTTGGTTTCTGCAGAACCAACTTTTTCTTAAGAAGAAAAAATATTCTGTGGGACTGTGATAAAGGCTAATGTAGCCCCCACTTATTTTCATTCCAGATATGGAGGATAGACATAGTCTATATATTTCACCATTTCGACCATTCTCTGAGATGGTGATATTACATAGAAGACATCATTGTCATTTGGAGGGGTCCCTTGGAATTGTTGCAGTCCTTTTCATATGGAACTGAATGGTCATGATCCAGATATGCAATTCATATTGGTTCATTGGAGAGACAAAATACAGTTCCTTCATATTCAGGTAGAGTTACTGACCTCTATGTAAAATCTATGGATAAAAACTATTTACTTTAAAAAAAGTGGCCGTAAGGGAGGGAATGGACCATTTTTATGGAATGACAACTGTTATAGAGTCAAGAGGATAGCCTCTCATGAGAGTAGGATGCAGAGTAACTTAAAAACTTTGCCTTCTAAATTTCAAGCTAGGAGTTACCCTAAAAAACATATAAATAAACTCATTGAGAAAGAGGATCACTTTATCGTAAGGATCTTCTGAAACATAAAAAGAATGATACATTGGTAGGACAAATGCCATTTATTTCCAGTTTTAATGAATCAAGTAGGGAAGGTGAGTCCAAGAATTAGAATATTTTAAAATATTCCTTTCCTGAAATAGTTGAGTTTAAAAATCCTCCTTCCTTTTCATATCGTAGGACTCCTAGTCTCAGGGATAAACTAGTCACAGCTGACCTAGGGACAGCTAAAAAGACCTTATAAATAGAGATGGGCGAATTTTTTGAAAATTCGATTCGCCGAGTTTGACCCAAATCGAATCATGGTGAATCACGTTAAAAAACAAGTATTTCCTGGCTGCATAGAGCCTGTAGGGTGTTGTAGAACGTTGTGGCATGCACAAATATGCATAGGGAGCATGGTTTGGTCTTCAAACAATGCTGTATTTTAGTGTGACACGCACATGACAGCCGCCGCTCTTAGAATAGCTTCACTCTTCAATTCCATGGGCACTTACAGAGGCCAACTTCACCAAATAAGTGAAGCGAGAATGCAGCCTGACAAGGTAACGTCTGTGCCAGCTCGAAAGGACTGAGCTGAGAGCCAAGATCCCACTATAACATCACAGAGTGCACTCTTTTTTACTCTGACATCAGATTATTCCATAGCTTACGACAGATCCTGTTCTGTTAAACACTGATACATGTAGAAACTTCCCAATAGAGTGGAGAGGGTGTCAGCAGTAATTTTGCATTGATGTCACTGATCATTTTTCCCTTCATTTCATCCGTCAGTGTCCGCTTTCAATTGGTCAATAATCCATCAGCATTGCTAAAGCCAAAAACAAACAGGAGTTGATCCAAAACAGATGACCAGTAAATGGAATATTTGCAAGTCCTCTATGTTCTGTATCCACTCCTGTTTTTGGCTATCAATCCTGAAGCTTTTCATTCCTTCTGAAAGATGAAATGAAGGGGAAAACCAAACATAGTGGCAATCTCATAGAGTGGTGGAGGGTGAAAACAGCATTATGGAAATCACAGAGTGTTCCAGGGAGACAGTGGTCAGTTGGCAGCAGCATGAGTAGACCGCAGAGTGGCACAATGACAAATTATGGAGGTGGCAGCAACATCGTAGGCCACAGAATGGCAGAATGACAGAGTGTGGAGGTGGGGGCAGCAACATCATAAGGTCAGAGAGTGGCACAATAACAAATTCTGGAGCTGGTAGCAACATGGTAGGCAACAGTGTGGCACAAAGACAGAGTGTGGATGTGCCGGCAGCAGCAAGAGGTACAATGACAAATTCTGGAGCTGGCAGCAACATGGTAGGCCACAGTGTGGCACAATAACAGAGTGTGGAGGAGGCAGCAGCAGCATGAGGCCAGAGAGTGGCAAAATGATAAATTCTGGTGGTGGCAGCAACATGGTAGCCCACAGAGTGGCACAATGGCAGAGTGTTCAGGTGCCGGCAGCAGGAGGTTAGAAAGAGGCACAATGACAGATTGTGGAGGTGGGTGACAATTCCAGTCCCTGGTGAAGATGGTGGGAGGCAGATAGAACAACTGGCAGCAGATGTGTGGCATCAGGGGGGTTGAAATGAACAGGACAGAGGCTGGTTGAGGACAGGTGTGGGACGCTGACCAGCTCCTGGGCCATGCCAACTAAGGATTTTATATGACAAACCCACAGACTCTTGGTTGGGGTTTTCAGATGTCATTTGAAGGAAGTGGATAACCTAGTCAACCAATCGAGAACCTTTGGGTTGTCAACACACTGCCGCTAGATGACACCGGCATGTCCTGCTGAGTCACCCCTGCTGCGATGTGCCCTTACTGTGCTGCGACTTATGCCTGCTCCACCTGCCAACTCTCTGTCTGACATATTGGTTAATCAACTATGTTGAATTTGGGGAATACAGAACGGATTTCCTGATATCCACTTTAGCAACAAAAAGAATTGAAATTTGAGGAATACAGAACCCCCAAAACTGACACCCTAGACTTTGAGAAAAAATCACTCCAACAACTATGTTGATTTGACATGGATTTGTTAATATCAACTTTAGCAACAAAAAATAATTGAAATTTATCACACAAAACGGACACCCTGGACATCACATAAGCCTGACGGTTGCTGATTGATTGGCTGATGTGATCGAGGGTGTTCCTTTCTTCTTCCCAGAGTTTTCTGCTCCATGTAACATGTTGTGCTCATGGCCATTTTGCTAATAAAGGGGAAAAAAAATTTGTTGCCACGAATAACCGTAAACTTTGGATTCGAGCCGAACCGAAGTTTTCTTTATATTCAAAATAAACTCCACTTCATTCGAAACCATTCGTCTCATCTCTAATTATGGGTTGCTATCTATGCTATCTATGTCTATCTATGTCTTGGCTGTGTGAATTGCTCACTCATGATCAATGGGATCAAATTCACACATCCAAATACTGGTGACACTTATTAGATCGGGCATAACCTAAAGTGTAATCATTAGAGATGAGCGAGCACTAAAATGCTCGGGTACTCGTTATTCGAGACAAACTTTTCCCGATGCTCGAGTGCTCGTCTCGAATAACGAGTCCCATTGAAGTCAATGGGAGACTATAGCATTTTTCAAGGGGACCAAGGCTCTGCACAGGGAAGCTTGGCCAAACACCTGGGAACCTCAGAAAAGGATGGAAACACCACGGAAATGGACAGGAAACAGCAGGGGCAGCATGCATGGATGCCTCTGAGGCTGCTTAATCGCACCATTATGCCAAAATTATGGGCAACAGCATGGCCATGACAGAGTGACAGAATGAAGCTAGATAGCATCTAAAACATGCAATAATTGACCCTGACACTATAGGGGACGGCATGCAGAGGCAGCGGCAGCAGTGGCAGGCTAGAGAGTCTCATGGCGACATACCCTAAATGGACTCAGGTTTCACCAAAGGAGGTGAAATGATTTCCTATGTGAACAAAAGGTTGAAGGTATATTTAGTCAATAACACAGCATGGTGGCGACATAGTGACCAAGTTCCATAACATATCTGGTGAAACACCCGAAAAATGAGCCTGACACAGCTCTTTTGATAAGGGGACGACATGTGGAGGCAGCCATGGAGACAACTTCCATGATTAAGAGCGACAGTATGGGGCATTCATATTGCGCTGCTATGATTGCAACTTCAGGTCTCCAGCATGGCGGCGACAGATGGGCCGAGTTCCACTATGTATCTGGTGAAACACCTGAAAATTCTGCCTTGGACACAGCTCGTTTGTAAGGGGATGATGTGCTGCATATGCCTCGTGCCCAGCGTCTGGGGTATAGAGAGTTGAAATGAGACATTGGTGGACTTGTGGAGATCATGGAGGCAAGGACAGGACGCAGGGGCAGCATGCTGGATCCTCTGAGGCTGCCTAATCTTGGGATGGAGCTGGCGGTCCACCGCCAGGCAGCTTTCGCCTGTCCAAGCCCTGTCTCTCGGCTCCTCCCCAACCAAAATGGGCCTGGGGCCAGAAGCGTTTACTTTGAAAAAATATGATTTCAAAGCGGCCGGGTCGTTTGAATATTTCACCTGAATAATGGAATAGCATAGTGGTTATTTTTAATTGTTTTTACGAAATGGTTCCATGATTAAGAGCGACAGTATGGCATCCATATTGCGCTGCTATGATTGCAACTCAGGTCTCCAGCATGGCGGCGACAGATGGCCGCCGCGTTCCACTATGTATCTGGTGAAACCTGAAATTCTGCCTGACACAGCTCGTTGGATAAGGGGACGATGTATGGAGGCAGTTGAACTAGTAGTAATAAGTGCTGCAGTTTAAAACTATGTTAGTTGGAGCTTGAGATGGAGCTGGCGCTCCGCTGCCAGGCGAGCTTTTCGCCAATCCAAGCCCCTGTCTCTAGGCTACTCCCCAAACAGCACCTTCTAAGAACCTTTTGATAGATCAAGTGTAGTAGTCGTTCTTATAAGTTTTAGGATATGGCGGGTGAGGGGAATGTAAACAGAGCGCAAGAAGCGCTAAAATAATATTGGTAAATGATAAAAGTTTGCCAGTTATTTTGTGGATTACACAGCAGGGTGGCGACAAAGTTAACAAGTTTTGATGTGGAAGCCAGGAAAACAACCCAAATTCTGCCTGACAAACCTCGTTTGATAAGGGGACGATGTATGGAGGCCGCTATATGGACACTTTTGGAGGTAGCAATGGAGACAACGTGTGGAGCTGCTTATGGAGAGACAATTTAATTTGTAGTGCCTGTATTGGCAGTCCAAAAAGTTTCAAACCAGAGAAGCAGTAGGTGGTCCCTCCAGAAAAATGAAATAGATTGAGTGCCTGTATTTGGCAGTCCAAAAATTTTCAAACCAGAGGAGCAGGTAGGTGGCCCTCCAGAAAATGAATATATTGAGTGCCTGGATGTTCAGTCCAAAAAAGTTTTCAAAAAACAGAGGAGCGGGTAGGTGGACCTCCAGAAAAATTTAATAGATAGAGTACCTGTATGTGGCATTCCCAAAAATTATTTAAAACAGAGGACCGGGTAGGTTGCCCTCCAGAAAAATTAAATAGATAGAGTACCTGTATGTGGCACTCCCAAAAATTTTTTAAAACAGAGGAGCGGGTAGGTGGCCCTCCAGAAAAAATAAATACATACTATAGCTAGAGCCAGTTGGCCCTGGCAAATAATAGCCAGTTGCCTCTGCTTTAGTGTACAAAGAGGAGGAGAAGGAGGAGAATGAGGAGGAGGAGTGCATACATGAGAATTATTCAGGTTTAGCTACTTTCACCTTGTGGAGAATGGAAATCATGAGAAATCCATGATTGATTCAGCTTGATAAGCGTCAGCCTGTCAGCGCTGTCAGTCAACAGGCGTGTATGCTTATCGGTGATGATGCCACCAGCTGCACTGAAAACCCGCTCTGACAACATGCTAGGGGCAGGGCAGGCAAAAACCTCCATGGCGTACAGCTCCAGTTCGGGCCAGATGTCCAGCTTTGAAACCCAGTAGTTGTAGGGAGCTGTATGATCATTTAGGACGATGGTATAGTCAGCTACGTACTCCCTCACCATCTTTCTGTAAAGATCAGCCCTACTCCTGCCGAGACTGGGGACAGGTGACAGTGTCTTGCTGGGGTGACATAAAACTGGCAAAGGCCTTGTAAAGTGTACCCCTGCCAGGGCTGGACAAGCTGCCTGCTCGCCTACTCTCCCTCGCTACTTGTCCCGCAGAAGTACGCCCTCTGCCGTTAGCGCTGTCAGAAGGGAAATACTGTTTCAGCTTGTGCACCAGAGCCTGCTGGTATTCATGTACTCTCACACTCCTTTCCTCTATAGGGATGAGAGTGGAAAGATTTTGCTTATACAGTGGGTCCAAGAGAGTGAATTCCCAGATATCGGTGCTGGAATAAATTCTTTGAACGCGAGGGTCACGGGATAGGCAGCCTAGCATGAAATCTGCCATATGCGCCAGAGACCCAACATGCAAGAATTCACTCCCCTCACTGGTCTGAATCTCCATTTCCGCCTCCTCCAACTCCTCTTCTTCTGCCCATACACGCTGAACAGTTAAGGACTGAGCAATGGTCCCCTCTTCTGTCTCGCCAACATTCTCCTCCGATACGCGTTGAGAAACAGACCGGAGGGTGCTCTGGCTATCAACAAGGGAATCTTCTTCCTCTGTCTCTTGTGACGAGCGCAAAGCTTCCGACTTTATGCTGACCAGAAAGTTTTTCAACAGGCCAAGCAGCAGGATGGTGAGGCTGATGATGGCGGCATCGCCACTGACCATCTGTGTTGACTCCTCAAAGTTACTCAGCACCTGACAGATATCAGACATCCACGTCCACTCCTCATTGTAGACTTGAGGAACGTCATTTGCTAAAGGGGGGACAATGTATGGAGGCAGTATTGTGGACGACTTTGGAGGCAGCTATGGAGACGACGTGCGTGGAGCAGCTATAAAGATACGGTGTGGAGGCAGCTATAAAGACGACGTGTGGAGGGGGCAGCTATAGAACAACGTGTGGACGCTGCGGCTATGGAGACAATTAAATTTGGATGGTGCCGGTGACTGTGTAAACCCACTACAAGGTCATTAATAAAAATATTAAAAAGTAGCGGCCCCAATACTGACCCCTGTGGCCTCCACTGTTAACGTCAACCCAATCTGAGAATGTTACATTAATGCGGACCCTCTGTTTTCTATCATTAAGCCAATTACTTATCCAAATACAAAGATTTTCTCCTACACCCAGCAGTCTCATAGTATGTACCAACTAGAGATGAGCGAGCACTAAAATGCTCGAGTGCTCGTTACTCGAGTCAAACTCTTTCCGATGCTTGAGTGCTCGTTTCGAATAACGAACCCCATTGAAGTCAATGGGAGACCCCAGCAGTTTTCAAGGGGACCATGGTTCTGCACAGGGAAGCTTGGCCAAACACCTGGAAACCTCAGAAAATGATGACAGGAAACAGCAGGGGCAGCATGCATGGATGCCTCCGAAGCTGCCTAATTGCACCATTATGCCAAAATTATGGGCAACAGCATGGCCATGACAGAGTGACAGAATGAGGCGAGATAGCATCTAAAACATCCAATAATTGACCCTGACACTATAGGGGACGGCATGCAGAGGCAGCGGCAGCAGCAGCAGGCTAGAGAGTGGCAACATGCCCCAAATGGACTCAGGCTTCAAACCAATTTAAAAAATTCCTTTTGGCGAGGATAACGTGTAGCACTGTACGTATCAGTATTTGGCCTGGTTATGGCGACAGAGAGGAACAAAAGGAGGTGAGCAAAAAGCGCTGAAATGAATTCCTATGTGAACAAAAGTTTGATGGTATATTTAGTCGATAACACAGCATGGTGGCGACAGAGTGACCAAGTTCCATAACGTATCTGGTGAAACACCCGAAAAATGAGCCTGACACAGCTCGTTTGCTAAGGGGACGACATGTGGAGGCACCTATGGAGACGACTTTTGGAGGCAGCTATGGAGACGACATGTGGAGGCTGCTATGGAGACAACGTGTGGTGGCAGCTATGTAGATAACGTGTGGAGGCAGCTATGGAGACAACGTGTGGAGGCTGCTATGGAGACAACGTGTGAAGGCAACTATGGAGACGGCATATGGAGGCAGCTATGGAGACGGCATATGGAGGCAGCTATGGAGACAGCGTGTGGAGGCAGCCATGGAGACGGCGTCTGGAGGCTGCTATAGAGACGATGTGTAGAAGCAGTTATAGAGACAACATGTGGAGGCTGCTATGGAGACGACGTGTGGAGGCATGGGGGGGGGGGGACAAGCACTCAGTCATACAACTTTGCATCCATTTTCAAAATTAGTGACCCATATAAAACACCAGAAAATCACAGCCGGTAAACACCCGAAAATGTAGCCTGACACAGCTTGTTGCTAAGGGGACGATGTGCTGTATTTCCTCTTGCGCTCCAGCGTCTGGGGTATAGACAGTTGAACGCTGCGCATGGAGACATTGGTGGACACTGTGGAGGATCGTGGAGGTGAAATGGACAGGAAACAGCAGGGGCAGCATGCATTGATGCCTCTGAGGCTGCCTAATCGCACCATTATGCCAAAATTATGGGCAACAGCATGGCCATGACAGAGTGACCGAGTTAGGCGAGATAGCATCTAAAACACCCAATAATTGACCCTGACACTATATGGGACGGCATGCGGAGGTTGTAGGTCGTAGGTTGCTGCAGTTCAAACGTTGTTAGTTGGATCTTGGGATGGAGCTGATGGTCCGCTGCCAGGTGAGCTTCCGCCTGTCCAAGCCTCTTCCTCTCGGCTCCTCCCCACCCAAAATGGGCCTGGGGGCCAGAAGCGTTTACTTTGATAAAATTATAATTTTCAAAGCAGGCGGAGTCGTTTGAATATTTCATCATGGAATAGCATAGTGGTTCTATTTTTTATTTTCTTCGGAAATGGTTCCATGATTAAGAGCGACAGTATGGGGCATCCATATTGCGCTGCTATGATTGAAACTTCAGGACTCCAGCATGGCGGCTACAGATGGGTCGGGTTCCATTATGTATCTGGTGAAACACCCGAAAATTCTGCCCGACACAGCTCGTTTGATAAGGGGACGATGTATGGAGGCAGTAAGGTAGTAGTAGATTAAAGGTGCTGCAGTTAAAACTATGTTAGTTGGATCTTGTGATGGAGCTGGCAGTCCGCTGCCAGGCGAGCTTTCGCCTGTCCAAGCCCCTGTCTCTCGGCTCCTCCCTACAAAAAATGGACCTGGGGGACAGAAGCGTTTACTTTGAAAAAATGATAATTTTCAAAGCAGGCAGGGGCTACAAACAGCATTTCTAAAAACCTTTTGTATAAGATCAAGTGTAGTACTGTTCTTTTAAGTATTTGGCCTGGTTATGGCGGGGGAGGGGAACGTAAAGAGATGTGCAAGTAGCGCTGAAATAATATCGGTCAGTGATAAAAGTGTGGCGGTATATTTTGTGGATAACACAGCAGGACGGTGACAAAGTTAACAAGTTTGATGTGGAAGCTGTTAAAACAACCCAAAATCTTGACGGACACAGCTCATTTGCTAAGGGGACAATGTATGGAGGCAGCTATGTGGACGACTTTTGGAGGCAGCTATGGAGACGACGTGTGGAGGCAGCTATAAAGATGACGTGTGGAGGCAGCTATAAAGACGACGTGTGGAGGCAGCTATAAAGACAACGTGTGGACGCTGCTATGGAGACAATTAAATTTGGAGTGTGCCTGTATGTGGCAGTCCAAAAAAGTTTTCAAACCAGAGGAGCGGGTAGGTGGCCCTCCAGAAAAATTAAATAGATAGAGTACCTGTATGTGGCACTCCCAAAAATTATTTAAAACAGAGGACCGGGTAGGTGGCTCTCCAGAAAAATTAAATACATAGAGTACTATAGCTAGAGCCAGTTGGCCCTGGCAAAAAATAGCCAGTTGTCTCTGCTTTAGTTTACAAAGAGGAGGAGAAGGAGGAAAATGAGGAGGAGGAGGAGTGGATCAATTATTCAGGTTGAGCTGCTTTCACCTGGTGGAGAATGCTAATCCTGAGAAATCCAGGCTTGATTCATCTTGATAAGCGTCAGCCTGTCAGCGCTGTCAGTCGACAGGCATGTACGCTTATCGTGATGATGCCACCAGCTGCACTGAAAACCCGCTCTGACAACACGCTAGTGGCAGGGCAGGCAAGAACCTCCAAGGCGTACAGCGCAAGTTCGTGCCACATGTCCAGCTTTGAAACCCAGTAGTTGTAGGGAGCTGTGTGATCATTTAGGACGATGGTATGGTCAGCTACGTACTCCCTCACCATCTTTCTGTAAAGATCAGCCCTACTCTGCGAGACAGGGGACAGTTGACAGTGTCTTGCTGGGGTTACATAAAACTGGCAATGGCCTTGTAAAGCGTACCCCTGCCAGTGCTGGAAAAGCTGCCTGCTCGCCTACTCTCCCTCGCTACTTGTCCCGCAGAACTACGCACTCTGCCGCTAGCGCTGTCAGAAGGGAAATACTGTTTCAGCTTGTGCACCAGGGCCTGCTGGTATTCATGCATTCTCACACTCCTTTCCTCTACAGGGATGAGAGTGGAAAGATTTTGCTTGTACCGTGGGTCCAGGAGAGTGAATACCCAGTAATCGGTGCTGGAATAAATTCTTTGAACGCGAGGGTCACGGGATAGGCAGCCTAGCATGAAATCTGCCATATGCGCCAGAGTCCCAACGCGCAAGAATTCACTCCCCTCACTGGCCTGACTGCCCATTTACTCCTCCTCCAACTCCTCTTCTTCTGCCCATACACGCTGAATAGTGAAGGACTGAGCAATGGTCCCCTCTTCTGTCTCGCCAACATTCTCCTCCTCTTCCTCCTCATCCTCCTCCACCTCCTCCGATATGTGCTGAGAAACAGACCTGAGGGTGCTCTGGCTATCAACAAGGGAATCTTCTTCCCCAGTCTCTTGTGACAAGCGCAAAGCTTCCGACTTCATGCTGACCAGAGAGTTTTTCAACAGGCCAAGCAGTGGGATGGTAAGGCTGATGATGGCGGCATCGCCACTGACCATCTGTGTTGACTCCTCAAAGTTACTCAGCACCTGACAGATATCAGACATCCACGTCCACTCCTCATTGTAGACTTGAGGAAGCTCTGCGCTGCTGGTAAACTCTGGATAACATGGTTAATGTTGAATTCCACCTCGTGGGCACGTCGCACAACAGTCGGTGAGCGGGCAGTTGAAGGCGGCGCTGCGCTGCCCTGAGAGTGGCAGCATCTGTGCTGGACTTCCTGAAATGCGCACAGATGCGGCGCACCTTCGTGAGCAAATCAGACAGATTGGGGTATGTCTTGAGGAACCGCTGAACTATGAGATTTAACACATGGGCCAGGCATGGCACATGTGTCAGTCTGCCGAGTTGCAGAGCTGCCACCAGGTTACGGCCGTTGTGACACACAACCATGCCTGGCTTCAGGTTCAGCGGTGCCAGCCTCAGATCAGTCTGCGCCGTGATGCCCTGTAATAGCTCTTGGGCGGCATGCCTTTTATCACCTAGGCTCAGCAGTTTGAGCACCGCCTGCTGTCGCTTAGCGATAGCACTGCTGCTGTGCCTAGAGCTACCAACTGATGGCGCCATGCCCACGGATGGTAATTCGGAGGAGGAGGTGGAAGAGGGATGGGAGGAGGAGGAGGCATAGTAGGCCTGAGAGACTGTGACCGAGGTAGACCTCGCAAACCTTGGCGTCGGCAGTATATGAGGGGCCCCAGGGTCAGACTCCACCAGCCTCCACCAAGTTAACCCAATGTGCCGTCAGGGATACATAGTGGCCCTGCCCGGCAGCACTCGTCCACGTTTACGTGGTCAGGTGGACCTTGTCAGAAACGGCGTTGGTCAGGGCACGGATGATGTTCTCTGACACGTGCTGGTGCAGGGCTGGGACGGCACATTGGAAAAGGTAGTGGCGGCTGGGGACCGAATACCGAGGGGCGGCCGCCACCATGAGGTTGCGAAAGGCCTCGGTCTCTACCAGCCTACACGGCAACATCTCCAGAGTAATTTGGAGATGTGGACGTTGAGGGCTTGGGCGTGTGGGTGGGTTGCACTGTATTTCCTCTTGCGCTCCAGCGCCTGGGTATAGACAGCTGAACGCTGTGCATGGAGACATTGGTGGACGCTGTGGAGGATCGTGAAGGCGAAGGTGTGGTTTTCATCCGGGAGGTGTTTGTGCCGGGGTCCTGGGCAGGGGGCTGACTAGCAGAGGCAGCAAATGACACAGGGGAAGGAGCAGTGGTGTGCCCGGCCGGAGGTGAACGGCCTTGGTTCCATTGAGTGGGATGTTTAGCATTCATATGCCTGCGCATACTGGAAAGAGCAGCAACCGGACAAGTGGTTTGTGACTCTGGGAAGGGTCCAGAAAACAGTTCCTCAGAGTACGCCGGCTCAAATGCCAAATTTTCCTGGGAGGGTGCAAACTCGGAGGGAAAGGAGGTTGAGGTCGAGGAGCTGGAGGAGTGCTCACTTGGGTAACATGGGTGGACTGCGTGGAAGACTGACTGGTGGACAAATGGTTAGAAGCATTGTCCGCAATCCACGACATCACCTCTTCGCACTGTTCTGGCCCCAACAGTGCTCTACCACGAGTCCCAGTAACTTGAGACATGAAGCTAGGGAGTATAGCTCTGTGGCGTTCCCCTGCTCCCTCATCAGCAGGTGGTGTCTCACCCCGCCCAGGACCATGGCCTCTGACCCCTGCAGTAATTGGACGCCCAAGCCATCGTCCTCTACCCCTAGCACTCGGGTTCAACATTTTCAAATTAAAGTCTATTATATAGACAAAACAGAAATGTAAACTGTAAATTTGTTTTTGTTTTTTTGTGTTTTTTTATTTTATTTTTTGCGTTTTTTTTTTTTTTATAGAACAAAACATGCAGAAGAAATCAGACAGAAACCACAAAAGATGATTGCTATGGCTAGTTTGTAACCTACACTGACAGCAAACAACAGGATTTTGTGCTGTGCCTGTGACTTTCACTTTCTGTTTTGAAAAAAAAAAATTAAAAAAAATCGGCAGACTGTGCCTAATTCAATCAAACCCCCAATAAATGGTCCCACTTCGGTGTTTGAGATGGATATGTTTGTCACTAAGAGCTAAATCCCAAGTCTAACTAAATCGCTAGTCTCCCTGCAAATTCGTCACAATATGGTACTAGCTGCACTACTAGTGCCAATAAGCCCAGCCACAAGCAAATAAAAAAAAAAATATATATAACGCTTTTGTAGCCCTAACAAGGGCTGCTGGGTTCTTGTAGACTCACTCCTGCCTAACACTATTCTAATATAACACCCTAACGCTTTCCCTGACCAGCAGCAGCTCTCTCCCTAATGGCATCCAGACAGAGAATGACCCGAGCAGCGCGGGCAGGGGCTAGTCTATTCCAGGGTCACCTGATCAGGCCAGCCAACCACTGCTATCGACATGTAAGTGTACCACGTGATGCTGGGTATAATGCAGATTCTCCTGGCTTGTGGCCGGCAAAAATCTAAACGCAGCGAGATGGCATTTTCTCGAGCGGGCGGAATACACGTCTGAGCACCGAATAGTTTCGAGTACGCTAATGCTCGAAAAACATCAAGCTCGGACGTGTATGCTCGCTCATCTGTAATATAATAGGTTCTAATTGTAAATCAAGCTGGAAGCTGATTGGAGAGGGAGACTATGGGAGTAGAAATACCCCTTGGGGCGGGAGCACACTTTCAGTCCTGCAGAGTCAGCAAAGTAAGCAGAGGAGAGTGCAGCACTTATCTATGCTGCACAAGCCAGTGTCACACTACCAGGAAGCACAGGTCTCAGGCCAGCTGCTTTACACCTTGGGCAAGTCAGGAGAGTAAGCCCCAGAGCAGAGGTCTACCAGGCTGTGAACAACCCTTCCTGTGAACCTGTTAGGCCATTGTGTGCCATTTGAGTTCACATTAAGAATCGTGAGTAGATTTGCAAAAACGTGCCACCATGTGATCCCTGGATCAGGCTGCTTCACCATCATGGTCTCCCCATCCTCCATCATCTATGGACTCCTACATACACCTCAGGGGTTGTCCCAGGGAGAAACCTCTTTAATCAGCCTCTCCCTCCATCTTTTCTTGCATGCACCACCTGCTGGAGACCTGCAAGGCTGTGGGCCCGTCCTCCGGTCTCAATAACAAGCACCGTGGCCATAGCGTGAGCACGGCTGCACTAGCCAGCCCCTCTAGTATTCTGGGCCCTGGCTTTCTACAGCCACTGAAGTAAACCCAGGCCCCGGTGGGGGATGTTGCATGTGTAACTACAGAAAACCACTGTCACCTACAGTATAATGTCACCTGGATGTCACTACAATGTACCAAAATGTGCTCCTAAATAATATCCACTCACCACAACTGACCACATTGTGCCCCCACTTATATCAAGCACACACCCCCATTAACAAAACCACATTGTGCCCCATGCACATATCCAATATTACACTGCAACCCCTAAATATGTTTCATCATATACTATAGCCGTTGAAAAAATAATACTGGCGGGCACAATATGAATCACCTATTAATAATGTAGTATATAGCCCTCTCCAATAAATTACTTTGCCTGTATAATGCCCCCTCCCATTCTTATACAGTACATTTACTAATGAACTGCATACAGCCCATTTAATTAAGTAATCTAACTATATAATGACCATTACAATTAATTATGATATGCAAAGTCCTTTTTCCCCAGATGACTTCTCTGTCCTCCAGACTCATCTGTCCTCTCCTCTCGGTTCTCCAGGCCCCTCTGTCCTCCTCCTCCCTCCAGGCCCCTCTGTCCTCCTCCTCCAGACTCCTCTGTCCTCCTCCTCCAGACTCCTCTGCCCTCCTCCTCCTCCAGACTCCTCTGTCCTCCTCCTCCAGATCCCTCTGTCCTCCTCCTTCCTGACTCCTCTGCCCTCCAGACTCATATGTCCTCTCATCTCTGTTCTCCAGGCTCCTCTTTTCCTTTCCAGGCTCCTCTTTAATCCTTAGGCCTCTCTGTCATTGATTCTGTCCTCTTTCCAGACCCCTCTGTCCTCTTTCCAGTCTCCTCTGTCCTACACCCAGGCCCCCGGTCCTCCTTCCAGGCCCCTTTTTTCCTCCTTCCAGGCTTATCTGTCCTACATCCGAGCCCCCATGTCCTCCTTTCAAGCCCCTCTGTTCTCTTCAAGACCCCTCTTTCCTCTTTCAGGCTCCTCTGTCCTACATCCAGGCCACACTATCCTCTTTACAGACTTCTTTTCTCTTTCCAGGCCCCTCTGTCCTCCTTCCCAGCCCTCCTGTCCTCTTCTAGGCTCCTCTGTCCTACATACAGGCCCCTGTATTCTCCTTCTTTCCTCGTTCCAGGCCCCTGTCCTCTCCCAGGCTCCTCTGTCCTACATCCAGCCCCCCTGTCCTCCTTTCAGGCCCCTCTGTCCTCCTTCCAAGTCTCTCTTTCCTCTTCCAGGCTCCTCTGTCCTCCATCTAGCCCCCCCTGTTGTCACTTTGCGCCCTTTTGTTTGTCCTACATCCAGGACCTTCCAACCCCCCTCCAGTCTACTCTGTGCTGCTCACCTGAGAGGACTCCGGATTCCTGGCAACGCCGTTCTGTGACTTTCAATTGCATCGGCTTCTTACATAGGCTGATGCCATTGATTGCATTCCCTCCAGTAATAGAATACAAGCGGCCGGTGATGGCCACATCATGTACTTTTACTACAATTGGCAGAGACCCCTGCCATAGAGCCAGGTGCCGGGTCCCACCAGAGGATCTTCTGGTCCTCCGCCAGGCCAGTCCAACCTTGTACATATAGATAAATCATTGGTGTCAGGGGTATGTTTATATATTGTCAGGCTCCAGGGGTAGTGGACCCACTGGACCACCGTAGACGATGATGTAATCCGACACTTCGGACCGGAATCTAAGTGGCGCCCGGTTTTCACCAGAGCCCACTAGGCACGGCGATCCATCAGGGTGTGTCAGGAGAGGCTGTTTTATAAGGGATTCTGGGAAATGGCCAGCACCAAATAATGGCGTGCTGGCCCTTTAAATCTTTTGAAGCCGGCGTGCAAGCGCTCATGGAGATAGGGACATGCGTCCATGGCTGATGGACTGGAGATAGGAGTGTGGATGGGTAAGTTACAGCTGCGGGGTGCTGGGCCAGTGACCCGGGCACCCATAACCCCCATGACAGTACACTGCCTCTGCCTCTTCTTGGGCTGGTGAAATCTCTGCAGGAGATCATGGTCCATGATATTGTCCTTGGGCTACTAAGATCTCGCCACCGGCCCGAACCCCTTCCAGTCAACCTAGAAAAACCTCTTACCTCTCACTCTCTTTATGTCTAGGATCTCCTTTACCTCAAAGATTGGAGTCAGCCTCAGGAGCAGAAGGACATACTTGCCAGGAGAAGCGGTTCAGGTATATAGCAAATCTCTGAAGATGTCGTTGATGAATTCCTGGAAGACAGCTGGTGCGTTACAGAGTCCGAATGGCATCATCAGGTACTTCAAAGTGTCCACCACCAGTATTAAAGACGGTCTTCCACTCCTCACCCTTGCGAATTCGGATGAGGTTGTAGGCCCAACAAAGGTCCAGTTTGGAGAAGACCTTGGCTCCACGTAGGCAGTCAAACAATTCAGTGATCAATGGCAGTGGATAGCGGTTCTTAACAGTAACCTTGTTAAGACCATGATAGTCTATACATGGATGGAGTGACCCATCCTTTTTTTCACAAAGAAGAAGCGTGCACCAGTCGGAGAAGAGGATTTACATATGAACCTCTCTACAGGTTCTCTTTGATGTAGTCCAACATTGCTGCCTTTTCGGTCACAGAGAGTGGGTACACCTGACCCCGAGGAGGAGACATACCCAGCCGCAGATCAACCGTGCAGTCGTAGGGTCGGGGCAGTGGCAAAGTCTCAGCTTGCTTCTTCAAAAAGACATCTGCAAAGTCTTGATAGGAAGCTAGAAGACCCTCCAAAGTTTTGGAGACCAAAGAAGAGACCATGACAGGTACTGGATGAGGAACCACCATACAGCGAAACTGGAAGTAAGGTCCCCAACAAAGAATTTCCCCTGTCTTCAGGTTAAGCACAGGTGCGTGGAGCTGCAACCACGGAAGACTCAACCGGAGGGAAGACGTGGACTGAGGTAGCACATAGAAAGACAGTCTCAATTTATGTAGTGTCCCGACTTGTAGGAACAAAGGCTCAGTTCTGTACCGGACCAGAGAGGATTTGGCCACTGACAGAGGAGATGTCCAGATGTCGACATAAGCTCAATGTGCATTGAGCACTGAGTGATAAATCCCTTATGCAACTTGGGGTCCCCGTCATACTTGGCATGGAAAGTCTCAGTAGTAGGAGTAGCCGCAGGAACCTGGTGCTGTTTCTGAGTCACCATCAATTGCTGCAAAATGGTGGTGACATGCTGTTCACTTTACATGGCAGTCTGTTGGGACTGCTGGACCACACGGACAATGATGTAAGCCGACACATGGTACCGGAATCTAAGTGGCACCCATTTTCCACCAGAGCCGGCCACAAAGCGTGCTGGACTTGTTGAGGCGTGGTACCACCAGGTCATTCCACAGGTGCGACTTTTATACTACAATTATAAATGCTACGTGTCTGAATAATTATGCTAATGCACAAGCGCAGCTCGGCCTGTATGACGCACATAGAAGCGCCAAATGGGTACTTAGCATAATATAAGATTCAATTTTACAATAAAACGGCCGGTTTGTGTGCTTTAACAAGATAAGTTCCTGCATCATCTCATCTAGAGCTATGTGCAGTGATGTGCACATAATGTGCATTCATTAGCTTACTGAAGGCATATGGATGACTCGGTATCAATCTTGTCTCGGCACTTTGTTGTTTCTATTAACCAATCATTTTTGTGTGTTTGACAGAAATTTCTATTTTCAATGTCAAGGTTGCCGTATGGTCTCCAAATTTTCTGCTACATTAGCCAATTTGTATGTTTCATGGTTTGAAGAATTTGTCTTACACAGTGATATTCCACATACATGGGGGTAGATTTATCAAGCTGTCTGAAAGTCAAAATATTTCTAGTTGCCCATGGCAACCAATCACAGCTCCCCTTTAAAATATTCATGAGCACTGGTAAAATAAAGGCTGAGCTGTAATTGGTTGCCATGGGCAACTAGAAATATTCTGACTTTCAGACAGCTTGATAAATCTGCCCCATAAAGTGGCTCTGTCGGTACATGGATGACTTTCCGATTATCTGGTCTGGTCCTTCTGACTCCATTCCTAATGTTGTCAGTTTTTTGAGCAGTAATATCTATAACCTTGAATATTTTTTCCCATTCTTATATTTCTTTTTTTGGGTCTTTGGCTATGAATGGATGATAACACTTCTACAATAGATATAGATCTGTTCCACACACCAATCTGTATGCAGCTAGTAATCACCCCCCTCGTCTCATCTCTGCCTAGAGGTAAACCTACTGCTTCACATGAGAATATCACTCAGGAAATCACAAACAGATGAAGCGCCGGGGGATTTCATAGAAATAATATGATAAGAATAACAATGTCACTAAAACAGAAATGGAGACAAGATTTTCTTTATTTTAGTTCAAGAAGAGGAAAAGAAAATCCCCACAGACTGAATCCTATGCGCCAACAATAACTAGAACATGGTGACAAGATGGGGCAGATTTACTCACCCGGTCCATTCGCGATCCACTGGCGCGTTCTCTGTGCTGGATTCGGGTCCTGCCGGGATTTATTAAGGTAGTTCCTCCGACGTCCACCAGGTGGCGCTGCTGCGCTGAAAAGCATCGGAACGCACTGGAGTTCACCGAGCCGGGCTGAGTGAAGGTAAGTGCAAGCTCCGCGACAGATTTTTTGTTTTAAATGCAACGGTTTTTCCGAATCCGTTGGGTTTTCGTTCGGCCACGCCCCCCGATCCGATCGTGTGTGCCAAAATCCCGGGGCAATTCAGGGAAAATCGGCGCAAATCGGAAATATACGGGTAACACGTCGGGAAACCGCGAATCGGGCCCTTAGTTAATGACCCCCAATATATCCCTATTCTGTACCAAGACTAAATCCTATGCGCCCAGTCACACGGTCTATAATAATAACTATAAAGACATCATACACATAACCCTCACCCTAAACTTCTCCAAAATGCTAAAAGAATTCCTGGACCTTGTTGTCACAGTGGACTCCACCAGAACCAAGCTGCTGATTAGCACTTTTTTAAAAAAAAAAAAACAGCTTCCTGGAACACAGTAGTGCCCATTACAAAAAATACCTTACTAATGTGCCCTACAGCCAAATAAACTGAATACGAAGGAACTGAACGGAAAACTCCACCTTCCTGGAACAATCAAAAATCCTGCAAACCAGATTTATCCCCAGAAGATTATTAAAGATGCATTGGACAAAACGAAAGTAACTCACTCAAAACGAGTGCCTTATTCCTAGGATACCTCCAGAAACCAAACCGAACAGGAATCTTAGCTTCATTACCACCAATACTCAGGATCACCAAACCATCAGGTCCATTCTAACCAAACATTGGTCCATCTTGAGGAAAGATCTTTACCTCAAAAAACACTTCCAGCTCTTCTGCAATTAACTAGAAGAGCCCCTACGGACTCAATGGGGCATATTTATCATACGCTGACAGCCCCGCCGCTGCATATTCGCTGCAGGCGCATCCGCCGGCGCAGGGAGAGTAACGCCCCGTGCCGGCCCACTCCCGGCCGGCCGCGCCCTCCGCTCGCGCAATAAGCTAGCATTTGCGATTATTTCAGGGCCTCTATCAGGTCCTGATAAATATGCCCCAATGAATCCCTTGAGAGAGTTTAACTCTAAGCCGACCATCCCCACAATCTTACACCACTACCTTTCAAATCCTCTCCATCTGGCTACCGTTTACCGTTTAATCAATGGGGCTCATTTACTAAGGGGCCGAATCGCCGGGTTTCCTGAAAATTGCCGTTTTGCGCCACTTTCCCTGAATTGCCCTGGGTTTTTGGTGCACGCGATTGGATTGTGTCACATCAACGTCGGCTTGAATGCGACGGAAATCGTGGGAGGCGTGGCCATCAGAAAACCAGACGGATTCGGAAAAAACGTATTTTTTAAAAAAATTGTGTCGCAAGATCAGCACTTACATACACCGAAGAGAAGAAGGTGAACTCCGGCGGACCTCGGCGCAGCAGCGACACCTGGTGGACATCGGCGCACGGACCTTAGTGAATCCCGACAGAACCCGAATCCACGTCAGAGAACGCACCGCTGGATCGTGACTGGGCCGGGTAAGTAAATGAGCCCCAATGTTTTCTTTTGATGTAAGCAATTCAGTTACCATCCTTTACCCCACAAGGAAACCCTCTATCACCCCCACTAGTCATTATCAGCATTGATCCCAAAGTTATTTAGACTCATATCTATTCAGTACGCAGCACGGAACTCAGCCCTGAATACCACAGCAATCTACTCATTTACCACGCATGCGCGGACCCCGGGGCCAGTTCTCCAATGTACGCGTGCACCAGTTTTATCAGGCGCACACTGACTCCGATGTCATGCGCATGTGCTAATCGCTAAATGCATATAAAGAGACAACACAGCGCGCCAAAACACTGATGTCCATCGCTTGGCTGCCGTGTTCCCAACCAGTAAGTGACATCTACCTAACTATCCTAATATAATTTACATTACCAATTCTGCCTATTATGCTAAAAAAGATGTGCCAACCTTACAGGTCTATATATAACATTCCCAGTACACAACTCAAGAAGACGCTCAACCAGTCTTATAGGTCAGTACCTGGTGATTCCTTAGAACTCACTTGTAGCAAATGTGTCCCAACTGTAACTCCACACACAACCTACTACTAATATGAACCTCTAATATATTCCATATACTGTGAATCCTGTTCCTAAATGTGCTTACTAATATAAGCAAGTAGTAACTATTAGATGTAGTTCCCTCCCAATGATACATTTATTTATATATATATATATATATATATATAAATATATAATTTTTTTTTTAATCTATTTATGTACCTACAGACAATTTTATTCTTATTTGTAAATGTAACATCTATTTACATATGTATTATCGGTATAGGTACTATTTATTTATTTATGTATTATTATCATTTTAGCTTGTACATTGTGTCTGGGACCAAAAAAAGGAGCTACTCGCTTCTGAAAAGCGTTTTCCTCCCATTGTTGAAATATAAAAACCACTACACGAACAATAGTAGTAGGAGTGTGTCCGTATATTTCTGGCATTTTTTCAGATTCATATACTTGTAGACTAGGTTCCCCAAAGATTGTTCCAGTCTAGCTGACTACTGGCCCACAAAGCTCCCTGAAATTGAACCAGCCTAGCTGTCTACTGGCCAACTAGGCTCTCCGAAAATTATTCCAGCCAAGCTGACTACTGGCAAACTAGGCTCCATGAAGATTGACACAGTCTAGCTGACTACTGGCTGACAAGGCTCCCTGAAGATTGATCCAGCATAGTTGATTACTGTCTGTCTAGGCTACCCGAAGATTAATCTAGCCTACCTGACTACTATCTGACTAGGCTCCCTGAAGATTGATATGACCTATATGACTACTGTCCAACTAGACTCCCAGAAGATTGTTTCAGCCTATCTGACTACTGGCCGACTACTCTCTTTGAATAGGCTAAATGACTACAGTTTGACTAGGCTTCATAAAGATTGATTTAGCTTATCTGACTACTGGCCAAATAGGCTCCATGAAGATTAATCTAACCTAGCTGAATACTGGCCGACTAGGCTCCAAGAAGTTTGATCCAGTTTAGATAACTACTGGCTGACTAGGCTCTTTGAATATTGATCTAGAAAAGTTGACTACTGGCCATCTGTGCTCCCTGAAGATTGATCTAACCTAGCTGGCTACTGACCGACTAGGCGCCAAGAAGACTGATCTTGCCTAGCTGACTACAGGCTGACTAAGCTCCCTGAAGATTCATCTAGCCTAGCTGACTATCTTTAGACTGGGCTCCATAAAGTTTGATCTAGCCTAGCTGACTACCTTTAGACTGTGTTCCATAAAGTTTGAACCAGTCTAGCCAACTACTGACCGACTAGGCTCCCTGAAAACTGATATAGCCTAGCTGACTTATGGCCAACTAGGCTCTCCGAAGATTGATCCAGCCTAGCTGACTACTGGCCGACATGGCTGCCCGCAGATTGATCTAGCCTAGCTGACTAGCTCCCCGAAAATTAATGAAGCCTAGCTGACTACTTTCCGACCAGGGTCCATGAAGTTTGATCTAGCCTACCTGACTTCTGCTCATCTAGGCTCCTTGAAGATTGATCTAACCTACAGGACTACTGTCCATCTGGGCTCCCTGAAGACTGAGCTAGCCTAACTGACTACTGTCCAACTAGGCTCCTCGAATTTTGATTTGGCCTAGCTGATTATTGGCCGGATAGGCTCCAAGAAGATTGATCTAGCCTTGCTGACTACTAGCAGGATAGGCTCCCAGAAGATTGATTCAGTCTGTTTGACTTCTGGCCGACTAGGCTCTTTGATTATTGATCTAGCCTAGCTGATTACTATCCGACTAGGCTCCAAGAAGAGCATAGTCTAGCTGACAACTAGGCTCCATTGGGATTGATCTAGCTTATCTGAACACTGGTCAACTAGGCTCCCTGAAGATTTATCTAGCCTAGCTGACTACTGTTCGACTAGCCTCCATAAAGTTTGATCCAGTCTAGCTGACTACTGGCCAACTAGGCTCCCTGAAGATTGATAAAGCCTAGCTGACTCCTGGCCAACCAGGCGCTTTAAATATTGATCTTGTCTAGCTGACTACTGGGCAACTAGGCTCCCTGAAGATTGATCTAGCCTAGATGACTACTGTTCGACTAGGCTCCATAAAGTTTGATCCAGTCTAGCTGACTACTGGCCGACTAGGCTCCCTGAAGATGGATAAAGCCTAGTGACTGCTGGCCAACTAGGCTCTTTAAATAATGATCTAGTCTAGCTGACTACTGGGCAACTAGGCTCCCTGAAGATTGATCTAGCCTAGCTGACTACTGGCTGAATAGGCACCCTGGTGATTGATCTAACCTACATGACTACTGTCCAACTAGGCTCCTAGAAGACTGAGCTAGCATAAATGACTACTGTCCAACTAAGCTCCTAAAATTTTGATTTGGCTTAGCTGACTATTGGCCGGATAAGCTCCCAGAAGATTGATTCAGTCTATTTGACTTCTGGCCGACTAGGCTCTTTGATTATTGATCTAGCCTAGCTGACAACTATCCAACTAGGCTCCAAGAAGATTAATCTAGCCTAGCTGACAACTGTTTGACTAGGTTCCATAAAGATTGATATAGCTTATCTGAACACCTTGGGTCCCTGGAGATTTGTCTAACCTAGCTGACTACTGGCCGACTAGGCTCCCTGAAGATTAATCTAGCCTAGCTGACAGCTGTTCAACTAGCCTCCAAAAAGTTTGATCTCGTCTAGCTGACTACTGGCTGACTAGGCTCCCTGAAGATCGATATAGCCTAGCTGACTACTTGCCAACAAGGCTCTTTAAATATTGATCTAGTTTAGCTGACTACTGGCCAACTAGGCTTCCTAAAGATTGATCTAGCCTAGATGACTACTGGCCGACTAGGCACCCTGAAGATTGATATAGCCTAGCTGACTTTTGGCCAACTAGGCACTTTAAATATTGATCCAGTCTAGCTGACTACTGGCCGACTAGGCTCCCTAAAGTTTGATCCAGTATGAGTGACTACTAGCCGACTAGGCCGCCAGAAGAATGATCCAGTCTAGCTTACTACTGGCCGACTAGGCTCCCTGAAGATTGATCCAGCCTAGGTGACTACTGTCCAACTAGGCTCCTCGAATTTTGATTTGGTCTAGCTGACTATTGGCCGGATGGGCTCCAAGAAGATAGATCTAGCCTAGTTGACTACTGACCGGCTAGGCTCCTAGAAGATTGATTCAGTCTATTTAACTTCTGGCCGACTAGGCTCTTTAATTATTGATCTAGCCTAGCTGACTACTATCCGACTAGGCTCCAAGACGTTTAATCTAGCCTAACTGACAACCTTTCGACTAGGCTCCATAAGGATTGATCTAGCTTATCTGAACACTGGTCAAATAGGTTCCCTGGAGATTTGTCTAACCTAGCTGACTACTGGATGACTAGGCTCCCTGAAGATTGATCCAGTCTAGCTGACTACTGGCCGACTAGGCTCCCTGAAGATTGATAAAGCCTAGCTGACTACTGGCAAACTAGGCTCTTTAAATATTGATCTAGTCTAGCTGACTACTGGGCAACTAGGCTCCATGAAGATTGATCTAGCCTAGCTGACTACTTGCCGACTTGGCTCCCAGAAGACTGATTAGGCCTAGCTGACTACTGGCCAACTAGGCACCCTGAAGATTGAGCTAGCCTAACTAACTACTGTCCAACTAGGCTCCTCGAATTTTGATTTGGCCTAGCTGACTATTGGCCGGATAGGTTCCAAGAAGATTAATCTAGCCTAGCTGACAACTGTTCGACGGGGCTCCATAAGGATTGATCTAGCTTATCTGAACACTGGTCGACTAGGCTCCCTGAAGATCGATATAGCCTAGCTGACTATTGGTCAACTAGGCTCCATGAAGTTTGATCCCGTCTAGCTGACTACTGGCCGACTAGGCTCCCTGAAGATTGATCAGGCCTAGCTGATTACTGTCCAAATAGGCACCCTGAAGATTGATATAGCCGAGCTGACTATTGGTCAACTATGCTTTTTAAATATTGATCCAGTCTAGCTGACTACTGGCCGACTAAGCTCCCGGAAGGTAGATCCAGCCTAGCTGACTACTGGCCAAAGAGGCTCCCGGAAGGTAGATCGATTCTAGCTTACTACTGGCCGACTAGGCTCCCTAAAGTTTGATCCAGCCTGAGTGACTATTGGCAAACTAGGCTCCCTGAAGATTGATCAAGCCTGACTGACTAATGCCTACTAGACCCCCAGAAGATTGATCCAGCCTAGCTGACTACTGGCTGATTAGGCCTCCAGAAAATTGACACATTCTAGCAGAATACTGTTCGACTAAGCTTCCTCAAAATCCATCCAGTCTAGTTGAATACTGGCTGACTAGGCTCCCCACAGATTGATATAACCTACTTGACTAGTGTTTGTCTAGGCTCCCCGAAAATTAATCAAACCTAGCTGGCTACTTTCCGACTAGGGTCAATGAAGTTTGATCTAGCCTACCTGACTACTGGCCATCTAGGCTCCCTGAAGATTGATCTAACCTACATGACTACTGTCCAACTAGGCTCATCGAAATTTGATTTGGCCTAGCTGACTTTTGGCCGAATAGGCTCCAAGAAGATTGATCTAACCTATCTGACTACTGCGGGGCAAGGCTCCTAGAAGATTGAGCTAGGCTAGCTGACTACTGTCCGAACTGCTCCTCATCCCTCCCTGTCTGATTTAGCCGGCCTGTTCATTTGGATCTCCATTATGCCAGGATTGGTAAACATTATGCACTGCTCCCTCTAGGAACTTTGCATTCTCTTCACAGGCAGGCGTTTTCAGCACCAGGTTGTATTTTGCACTCAGCACTTTGCTACATTGTTGTACTTATTTGGATTCCTGGTGTCTACATGAGTACAGATTCATCTTCTTGATTATTTACTTAGCATTTTTTTCAGTACATGGGAGGGATTTCAGGGCTCACTAGTCCCTGGCAGTCATATACACCAATTGGGTGTATCTTTTAAGTGTTTTTATCAATGTGTTCTTGTCCTGTGTATATCTGTACCTTTTTGGATTTTTGAAACAATAAAATTTTGTCTTATTGTCTAGTCCCTTGTACGCATCCCATCTTTTTTCCTTTAGTGTTGTTGCATACTGTCCGACTAGGCCACCAGAAGATTGATCCAGTCTAGCTGACTACTGGCTGACTGGGCTCCTTGACGATTGATCAAACCTAGCTGACTATTGGCCTGAAGAGAGATCCAGCCTGACTGACTACTGGCCGACTAGGCCGCCAGAAGATTGATCTAGCCTAGCTGTCTACTGACTGACTAGGCTCCATAAAGTTTAATCTAGCCTTACTGGCTACTGGCCAACTAGTGTCTCTGAAGATTGATCTAGCCTAGCTGACTACTGGCCGACTAGGCTTAAGGAAGACTGATCTAGCCTTGCAGACAACTGGATGACTAGGCTCTTCAAATATCCATCTAGCCTAGCTTACTACTGGCCGACTAGGCTCCAAGAAGATTGATGTAGCCTAGCTGACTGCTGTCAAACTAGGTTCCATAATGATTGACCTGGCCTAGCTCTCTACTGGCCGGCAAGGCTCCCTAAAGATTGATCCAGCCTATCCAACTACTGATCGGCTAGGCTCTTTGAATATTAGTCTAGTGTAGCTGAATTCTGGCTGACTAGGCTCCCCAAAGATTAATCTAGCCAAGTTGACTACTGTCTGACTAGGCTCCTTGAAGATTTGTCTAGCCTATTTGCCTACGGGCCAACTAGGCTCCCAAAAGATTAATCTCGCCTATCCGACGACTGTCCAACTAGGCTCCAAGAAGATTGATTCAGACAAGCCGACTACTAGCCGACTAGGCTCCTCAAATATTTATCTAGCCTAGCAGACTACTGGCTGACTAGGCTTGAAAAAGATTGATGTAGCCTAGCTGACTATTGGCCAACTAGGCTCCCTGAATATTGAGCTAGCCTAGCTAACTATTGTCTGACTAGGCTCCATATAGTTTGATCTAGTCTAGCTGACTACTGGCCGACTAGGCTCCCTGAAGATTGATCCAGACTAGCTGACTCCTGGCCAACTAGAGTCCCAGAAGTTTGTTCCAGCCTAGCTGACAACTGGACGACTACGCTCAAAAAAGATTGTTCTAGCCTAGCTGACTACTGGCTGACTATTCCGCCAGAAGATTGATCCAGTCTAGCTGACTACTTTCCAACTAGGCTCCCTGAAGTTGGACCCAGCCTAGCTACCTATTGGCCCACTAGGCTGCAAGAAGATTGATCCAGCCTAGCTGACTGCTTGCAAATTAGGATCCTCAAATATTGATCTAGTCTAGCTGAATACTGGCTGACTAGGCCCCAAGAAGATTGATCTAGCCTAGCTGATTACTGGCCAACTAGGCTCCATGAAGATTGATCTAGCCTAGCTGACTACTGTCCGACTAGGCTCCATAAAGATTCATCCAGCCTAGCTGACTACCGTCCAACTAGGCTCCAAGAAGATTGATTTAGTCTAGCTGACTACTGGCCGACTAGGCTCCATAAAGTTTGATCTAACCTAGCTGACTATTGGCCGACAAGGCTTCTTAAATATTGATCTAGCTAAACTAACTACTGGCCGACTAGGCTCCATAAAGTTTGATCTAGCCTAGCTGACTACTGGCCAATTAGGCTCCTCAAATATTTATCTAGCCTAGCTTACTGTTGTCCATCTAGGCTTCAAGAAGAATGATCCAGCCTAGCTGACTACTTTCCGACTAGGCTCCATAAAGTTTGATCTAGCCTAGTTGACTACTGTCCAACTAGGCTCTTTGAAATTTGATCTAGCCAAGCTGTCTATTGGCCGACTAGGCTACAAGAAGATTGATCCAGCCTGGCTGACTCCTGACCAACTAGTCTCTCCGAAGTTTGATCTAGCCTTGCTGACTTCTGGCTGACAAGGCTCCATGAAGATTGATCTAACCTAGCTGACTACCATCCACCTAGACTCCATGAAGATTCATCCAGCCTAGCTGACTACTAGCCAACTAGGCTTCATAAAGTTTGATCTAGCCTAGCTGACTACTGTCCGACTAGGCTCCATAAAGTCTTATCTACACTAGCTGACTACTCGCCAACTAGGCTCCTCAAATATTGATCTAGCTTATCTAACTACTGGCTGACTAGGCTCCAAGAAGATTGATCCAGCCTAGCTGACTACTTTCCGACTAGGCTCCATAAAATTTGATCTAGCCTAGCTTTCTACTGTCCAACTAGGCTCTTTGAATTTTGATCTAGCCAAGCTAGGCTACAAGAAGATTTATCCAGCCTGGCTGACTAATGACCAACTAGGCTCCCTGAAGTTTCATCTAGTCTAGCTGACTGATGTCCGACTAGTCTCCATAAAGTTAGGTCTAGTCTAGCTGACTACTAGCAACTTGGCTCCTCGAAGATTGAACCAGCCTAGCTGACTACTTGCCAACTAGGCTCCTTGAATATTGATTTAGACTAGCGGGCAACTGGCTGAATAGGCTCCAGGAAGATTGATTTAGTCTAGCTGACTACTGGCCGACTAGGCTCTTAAAAGCTAGCCTAACTGACTACTGTCAAATAAGGCTCCAAGAAGTCTGATTCAGCCTAGCTGACTACTGGCCCGCTAGGCTCCCTGAAGATTGATATAACCTAGCTGACTACTGTCCGAATATGCCTCATGAAGATTGATTGATCTAGCCTAGTTGATTACTGGCCGACTAGGCTCTTCAAATATTGATCTTGCCTAGCTGACTTCTGTATGAATATGCTCCAAGAAGATTGATCTAGCCTAACTACTTGCCGATTAGGTTCCCTAAAGATTGATCTAGCCTAGCTGACTACTGTCCAACTAAGTTCCAAAAATTGTGGTCTAGCCTAGCTGACTACTGTCTGACTAGGCTCCAAGAAGATTGATCTATCCTATCTGACTACTGCCCAACTAGGCTCCCAGAAGATTGATCCAGCCTAGCTGACTACTGGCCAACTAGGCTCCAAGAAGATTGATCTAGCCTAGCTGACTACTGGGCGACTAAGTTCCAAAAATTGTGGTCTAGCCTAGCTGACTACTGTCCGACTAGGCTCCAAGAAGATTGATCTATCCTATCTGACTACTGCCCAACTAGGCTCCCAGAAGATTGATCCAGCCTAGCTGACTACTGGCCAACTAGGCTCTCAGAGGATTGATCTAGTCTAGCTGACTACTGACCGACTAGGCTCCCTGAAGTTTGATTTAGGCTGGGCAAGACACGCTGCTTGTGGCTGTAGTTTATTTTCAAAAAATAGATGTTTTGGGGCGTTCTGCTCCCTCCATATGTTCCAATTTATATAACTAAAAAAGGCAAACAAAATTAAATCGAACCTTACACGTAAGTAGAAAACATGCACAAGGCTTAATTTACATGAATAAATTATAAGTGGAGATGTATGGATGTATTTATGGGTTAATTTGAATGGCAGGTTCTCTTTAACTGTTTATGGGACTTCAGTTAGATGAAAAATGTTCCATCTGGACCATTGACTTCATGGATTGTTTATCCATCTGTTCTAGTTGTACCTTGTTTTTATCCATAAGGTTGCTTTTACTATTAGTTTACTCTACTTCTTGAATTCTGAGCTTCTTAAAATATGTCCTTATCTAATATAAGATCAGGAGAAAAACATCTGAGTCTTTATCTAAATGCAGCCCTCATAGAGATGTATTGTGCTGTAGAGTATAAGAGCGGAGGGAGAGGCTGGTACCGAGTGCATTGTCCTCTGCCCGGCACCATGCCTCCTGACCCAGAGCCCTGCAGCCCCCTGCTCCTGCTCTGTGTTATATTGGGGTGCGCAGTCTTATCTAGGGGAGTCCTGCACACACCTCTGCGCACATCACACAGCAGGACAGCCCTGATACTTGTCCTGATTCTCTATGTGACACATTGTAGATCAGAGAATCCACCACCAGCCTGTGATCTGGACCTAGTAAAGTCTATTCAGGATTATGAATATTTTCAAGATGGAGACATCATCATCGGAGGAGTCTTCACTGTTAATTATTTTAAAAATCGTCTTTACTTATATAATCTTATTCCAAAATACATTTGTTTGAGGTAAGTGGCATGACCATCTCAGTATCAAATGATCCTCTATCCCTGAGTGTATCTGATGCTCTAGTTCTGAGGGCATTGTCTCTAACTGGAAAAATAAGGTTTAATTTTTAGGGAAGACAAGTCTTGTCTAGTGTAAGAATTTTGAATGTGTGGAACAGCCGCGCTTAGGAGCCGAGCACAGCAGGGACAGCAGAGAGCTCAGGAGCAGAGTACAGCAGAGACAGCAGAGAGCTCAGGTGCAGAGCACAGAGGGGACAGCAGAGAGTTTAGGAGCAGAGAATAGCAGGGACAGCAGAGAGCTCAAGAGCAGAGCACAGCTGGGACAGCAGAGAGCTCAGAAGCAGAGAAAAGAAGAGGAAGCAGAGAGCTCAGGAGCAGAACTCAGCTGGGATAGCAGAGAGGTCAGGAGCACAGCAAGAACAGCAGAGAGCTCAAGAACAGAGCACAGCTGGGACAGCAGAGAGGTCAGGTGCAGAACACAGCAGAGAGCTCAGGCACTGGTCACAGCAGGGACAACAGAGAGAGTTTAGGAGCAGGGCACAACAGAGAGCTCAGGTCCTGGTCACAGCAGAGACAGAAGCGAGTTCAGGAGCAGAGCACAACAGAGGAAGCAGAGAGCTCAGGAGCAAAGCACAGCAAGGATAGCAGAAAGCTCAGGAGCAGAGCACAGCAGGGACAACAGAGAGCTTAGGAGCATAGCGAAACAGGGACAGCAAAGAGTTCAGGAGCAGAGCATAACAGAGAAAGCAGAGAGCTCGGGAGCAGAGCATAGCAGGGACAGCAGAGAGCTCAGGAGCAGAGGATGCAGAGCTCAGGAGCAGAGCACAGCAGGGACAGCAGAGAGCTCAGGAGCGGAGCACAGCAGGGACAGCAGAGAGCTCATGAGCAGAGCACAGCAGGGACAGCAGAGAGCTCAGGAGCAGAGCACAGCAGGGACAGCAGAGAGCTCAGGCGCTGGTCACAGCAGGGACAGCAGAGAGCTCATGAGCAGAGCACAGCAGGGTCAGCAGAGAGCTTCAACAGGGGCTAGATGTTTTTTTTACAGCAAAATAACATTGATGGTTATATTAAAATATTGAAGTGTGTCCCCTTCTATCAGTTCCCTTCATATTTTATCAAAACCTTGCTTTTAAATAAATACCAAATTATCTACCAATATCACATATGAATTATAAAAATTATGAAATTGTTACTCTATTAGATATTTTAGTTTGTTTTCTGGTGTGTTCCCCCAAGTTATAAATATATCAGCCAACCTGCGATATGTAACTATTAATAATTGTCACTGTATATTATCCACAATCTTATGACATTCGGTTGATTATTGAGATGATTTTTCTTCTGATTAATGGCTGATTATCACCAGTAATCTGTAGATCTCTCCCTCCGCAGACCCGTGCCGCTCTACTACAAGTATCTTCTCACTTTCCGTTTTGCCATCGAGGAAGTTAACCGAGATCCGACAATTTTACCCAATGTCTCACTGGGATATCAGGTCTATGATTCCTGCTGTGACAGTGTGAAAACTATGAAAAGCGTCTTCCAGATTCTATCAGGACCCGGAATAACAATCCCCAATTATTCCTGTACCGGCCAGAGGAAGGTCGCTGCATTTATAGGAGACCAGGGTTCAGAAACCACAGTACCCATGGCCCAGATACTGGCGCTATACCGATACTCACACGTAGGTGGCAGCTTATGTTATTTCTTTACTAAGTGGACCACAATGGTTGTGTATGAGGAGGGGTTTTTCAATTTAAAAAAATACTTTCTGTATTTTATTTTACTTTATGAATGAGTGTCACCTGCAATAACTCTTACTCCCTATGGTTACTTCATACTCGCCCCCACCACCAGGGGTGCCAGAGAATCTTGGTATAATGATCTTCCCATAAGCTAGTATTATTAGGCTGGATAAACCCATGAGTCTAGGGCTTTCCCTCCCCGCTAATGCCCCTGTTTGGTACCTACAATCTTAAAGATGTTCCATAAATATGGTGTAAGAAAGTCTTCCTCAAAGTTATGTTCAGACCGGGAGGAGCCCCATCTTGTATCAAGTCCTTAGAGCTCAATAAGCTGAAAATTGGTCAAATCTGAAAATAATTCTGAAAGTAATTTTTTCTAATATTTAATAATACAATGTTTGTAGATCAGTTATGGAGCCACCAGTTACGTCCTAAATGACAGAAATCTCTACCCAACTTTTTATCGAACCATACAAAGTGCCCGGACCAGTTATTGGGTGTTATCGAAGATGATCAAGTTCTTTAGATGGACTTGGGTTGGGATTGTATCTTCAGATGAAGACTCTGGTAATGAGGAAATTCAGATCCTGACACAATATCTGTCCATGGATGGAATCTGTGTGGCCTACACCATCAAGATAAAATTTAAAAGTTTTGGTTTTTTGCATGAAATTAAATTAAAAAACATAAAGATTATCCAGAAATCATCAGCACAGGTCATAATACTCTGCGGGATGTATACGGCAGACCTGGCAAACTGGTTAAATGAGATAGGAGATGCCTTACATCATAAGACCCTGGTCTTTGGTCCTCCATTTTCCTTGCTCAGATTTTTGATGGAGCATCAGACGGGAGCATTTAATGGGAGTCTGGCCCTGGAACCTTCTGCCCTGCCTGTACCAGATATGAGAAGCTTCTATGAAGGTTTCCAGACCATCAATCATCCAGAAGATATGCTACTGGCTCATATTTGGATGCTAAGACTGAATTGTATATCTACAGATCCACAGATGAATATGTTCCTTCCGTCCATTTACAGACTATCTCTTCATAACTGCTCCGGGACAGAACGAGTTACAGATTTTCATAGCTTTCAGGGTAAAGGCCTCTCGGACCGAGTGTATATGGCTGTGAATATATTGGCTCGGGCTCTACATGATCTACATATGTCTACAGCCGGACGATCTTCTGGCAAGCACCCTCGTCTCCGCAGATATGGACACCAGGTAAAAACTATTGTTAAAGGGACAATATGGCTGATGCCATTATAGAGGCCCATGGATAAGACCCTCAAAGAATAACTGCTGGCTGTTAGATTTTGAAGAACAATTCTTATTTTAAGGCTATCGGTAGAGATGGGCGAATCAATTCTAACAAATCGGAATTTGTTTAAAATTTCAAGAAAACGTAGAATCGGTACAAATCCAAAGTTTGATTTGTGGGACCAAATTTTTTTGTTCCTCTTTATTAGCAAAATGGCTGCGAGCACAATGTGTTACATGGGGCAGAGAACTCATGGAAGGAGAAAGGAACACCCTCGATCACAAGTGCAGACATGTAAGCCAATCATGTGATGTCACAGCCCTATAATAACAGACGGCCATTTGCAAATCTCTTGTACTCAGTAGCTGATGGAGTGATTTTTGCTCAAAGTCCAGGGTGTCCATTTTGGGGATCTGTATTCCCCAAATTTCAATCATTTTTTGTCGCTAAAGTAGATATAAATAAGTGGATAGTCCGCAAGTGCAGCAGGCAGAGGTTGCAGCAGGGGTGACTCTGTGAGGCCAAAACTGCCAGTGTCATCTAGCGGCAGTTTGTTGGCAGTGTCGATTGGTTGACTATGTCACCCAATTCCTCAAATATAACATCTGACAACCCCAGCCAAGAGTCCCTGGGTTTGTCAGATACAACACTTAGTTGGCATGGCCCAGGAGCAGGTCAGCGGCCCTCACCTGTCCTCAACCAGCTTCTGTCCTGTTCCTTTCCCACAGCCAGAGATCTACTAGGTGGTCTGGGCTCAGCGTCACTATACAGTGAGGACGAAGTGTTTGAGGACAGTCAGCAGCTGCTTGGCAGTGAAGAGGTGGGGCAGACATCCGCTGCTTTGTGCAGTATGCGGGAAAGTAGAGATTTGGAGAATGGCACAGGAGGTTATGTTGCACTTTTTTGTAGCAGTTTTTTGTGAAGACACCAGAGGAGCGGAGCTTGTGTATATGTAGAATCTGCGGGCAGAAAATGAAACGTGGCCAGGGAGCTAGCGTTGGCACCATGGCCCTGCGTCAACACATGCAGCATCACCATCCAATGGCCTGGGAGAAACGTGGCTGAGATGTGGAGGTCCATCCTGCCACCGCCGCCGCAACAACAGAACCTAGTGGCACACAAGCCATTTCAGCCAGTCAAGGCTCAAGCACCTCTGCCGAATGGAGCTGTTTATCTTTGACATCATCTACCTATGCTGTTATAATTCATTTCGTCTATCAGCTCTTACCATTCTTATTGGCCATATTTCAACATCTATTTAAGAACTAAGCCAATTGGACATACCAGTAGGTAAAATACATTTAATCTTTATTGAAATTACAATTGAATATACAAACAACAATACAAAAATTAATCAGCAGGTTCACTTGGGAATGGTAGTAGGATCCAAGACACCAGATTTTACATTTTCCATGGGCGCTTAATATAGGGGCAAGTAAATCTCATGCATAATTTCACAGAATATATATAAGTAAGCTGCCAAAATACATAAGGTTCTTATGTACATATTATCAAATATAACAAATATAAAAACTAATTGCACTGAAAATTAATATAAAGTTCTTGTGCAATACTTGGGTCGGCTTATACTCGAGGTATGTCACATGCCTCCTTAATGCAGCATTTCTCATAGCAATATTTACGTGCATCACTTACCCCTAGTAGTTTGTTGTACCCCAGATGCACCACGGACAGAGAACTCCCCAACGTGCGTTTTGGTGCCAGCCTTCGTCTAGGGGGATATATGTAACAGGTAGGATTGGGTTTATATGTAACTTGTGACCAATAGCTTGCATGAACACTCACCTGTTATGTATATTCTAAAATAGTCTGCACGGCAATATCGGGCGCATGTCGCATAGAGGGCCGCCGCCTCCCATCCGAGGCCGTCCCCCCTCACATGACCCATCATGTGACAGGGAGCCGGGACGGACTGTCAGATCGGAGGCAGGCATGTCCTACCACATGCGTTCGCACACCGAGAGGGCATATCGCTGATGAGTGGGTCACTGTTACATGGAATTCTCCCGTCCATGAATAAGTGGAGACAAATCTACTCACTATTGGTTACACATTATACCCGTAATGTGGAGAGACCGACCTTTGTCAAGATGAATCAGACGTGGAACGGCCAGGATTTCAACACACCAATGCCTAATGCATCAGATTAGATCAGCCAAAGTGTCTTCCTCCACATTACACAGGGTCCCTACACTTTCTTCTACTGTGGCCATGGCGTAAATGTTCCTGAAGAAGGATATCATCTGCTCGCTGTTCTCGGACATCTACACTGACCCCATGATGCTGCACTCCAGAACTTCTGCAGCGACTGCATTAAGTCTCACATTAGTAAAGATGGCCGGGGAGGGATATTCCACTGGCCGGATTCCAAGCAGATTTCCAAAGCCCCGCTGACCCTAAACATTAAGCTGCAGAGCATTGCACAAAACTGGAAATTGGTAGACAATTGCCCCTTCATGCGCCTATTGTCTGGAGTACCCAAGCCCTGCCGTGAAAATCTGCCTGCACTGCGAGTCTTCCCTGTGCGAGAAACACCTGGAGGTTCACAGCAAAGGCCAGGAGCACTCCATGACCGACATCAACTCCCCCCGCAGAGCTCATGCTACTGCCAACTGACCCCTGTCTCCATAATGCTGTTTTCACCCTCCACCGCTCTATGACGTTGCCACTATGTTTGTCAGAAGGAATGAAAAGCCTCATGATTAATATCCAAAAGCAGGAGTGGATACAGAACACAGAGGACATGCAAGTATCCCATAATAAATAATAATAATAATAATTCTTTGCTTATATAGTGCACACAGATTACGCAGCGCTGCACAGAGCATGTCAAATTGGTCCCTGTCCCCATGGGGCTCAGAATCTAAACAACCTAACAGTATATTTTGGAGTGTGGGAGGAAACCGGAGTACCCGGAGGAAACCCATGCAAACACGGAGAGAGATGTTGACCCATTCTCTATTCTGGATCCACTCCTGTTTTTGGCTTGAGCAATACTGATGGATTATTGACCGATTGAAAGAGGACACTGAGGCGTGAAAAGAAGGGCAAAATGATCAGTGACGTCAATGCAGAATTTCTGCTGACACCCTCTGCACTCTTTTGGGGGGTTTCTACATGTATCCGCGTGTAACAGAACAGGTTCTGTAGTAATCTATGGAATCATCTGATGTCAGTGTAATAGATGTTATAGTGGGATCTTGGCCCTCAGCTCGGTCCTTTAGAGCTGGCACAGACATTACCTTGTCAGGCTGCGTTCCCGCTTCGCTTATTTGGGGAAGTTGGCCTCTGTAAGTGCACATGGAAGTGAAGAGTGAAGCGATTCTAAGAGCGGCGGCTGTCATGTGCGTGTCATACTAAAACTCAGCATTGTTGGAAGACCAAACCACGCTCCCTATGCATATATAAGCATGGCACAACGTTCTACAACACCCTAAAGGCTCTCTGCAGCCAGGAAATATCTGGTTTTTAAAGTGTTTTGTCATGATTTGATTCTGGTTGAATCAAATTTTTTCGGAAAATTTGGCGAATCAAATATTTTAAAAATTCACCCATCTCGGGGTGAATGATACCAGAGGTTAGACCAGTGGTGGCGAACCTATGGCAGGGGTGCCAGAGGTGGCACTCAGAGCCCTCTCTTAGGACACCGAGGTCCTCAGCATAGAGTTCATAAGACAGGTCCCCCCTGCAGTCCAAAGCCACACAGGACAATCTGCACTCAGTACTATTTTAAAGCAACATCCTTGGCTGCTGGGACTACAGCAGGAGGAGAAGATGTGGACAGGGCTGGATTATAATTTGAGGCCCTGCAATTATTGCTGTACAGGGGCCCCTGGAGTGAAGCTACAATTATAATCTGAATTTCTCCTCTTTCTACTGTATTAGTGTCCTAAAGATGAAAGCGGTTGAATGCTCAGACATAATAACACTGCAATACATTTGTATTATGGTGTGTAAGGGCTTGAATAAGCCCTGAATAGGTCTGAAAAAAACTTAAAAAAGGAAAAATTTCATAATTTTTATAATAAAAAATAAAGAAAAAGTTCCCTGATACACCATACATACACCACCACCGTAAAAAACATGAAAAACTTCCTAAAATTTTTAAGGTTTTCATCAAATATCCTCACAAAAAATATTCTAAAAAGAGATAAAAACGTTATATATGTCCCAAAATGATACCACTGAAAAGAAGTGGTCGTTTTACAAAAAATAAGTCCTCAGCCAACTCTGTCCACAGGAAAATACACAAGTTATGTCTCTGAAAAGTTGTCGATACTAAAGCAAATGCGATTTCTCTCTTGTTCAGTATAATTGGGCAAAGATGAGAAAAACGACATAAATGAGGTTTCACCATAATTGTAGTGATAACACATTATTTGTATGTTATGGTGAGTGGCCAAAAAAGTGCTAAAAATCCAAAACAAAAGTTGGAGATCTCACAAATAATTAGCCCTCATATGTCTCTGCAACATCCCCCACCGGGGCCTAGTCTTTTTTTTGGGGCCTGGAGGCAGCAGGGGCCCAGAATAATGGAGTGGTTGCGGCCTAGGGCACACTGATGTCACGGTGCTTGGTATGGGGACCGTGGCAGTCTGGCAGGTCTCCAGCAGGTGGTGTGTGCAAGAAATATGGAGGGAGAGGCTGATGTACTGTTCTCCCTGGGGCAACCCCAAGTGTTTGTAATATGAGTCCCTGGCTAACGGATGGGGAAGCCCGTGGTGGTAAGAGCAGTATCCAGGGATCAGACGGAGGCAACGTTGTGCAAAATAACTCATGGTTCTTTATTAGAACAACTGCAGGCAACGGGCCAGAATGATCTCATAGCAGAACTGGTACTGGAGTGGTCATGGAGAGGGTCCTCAGGAATGGTCACCAGCCTGGTAATAGATGGAGGCTGGGATGGAGCTGTGTCCAGTTTTGAAACCTGAACCTCTGAGACTTCAGACTCTGGTCCTGGGATGAGCTGTGTGTCAGTGCTGATGGTGCGCAGACACTGTCTCTCTCTTGCTGGTATATTGACTAGCTGGACTGACTGTAAGGTCTGGACCTCTAGCTCCCCCCCCCCCCCCCCTGTCCACGGGTTTTATTACCCTGCTCTGGTGGTGGCTAACTCTCCAATCACACTCCAGAGTACACGGTAAAATTCAATTGGTTGGAAACTCACATTCACTTAACATTAGCCTGTTCAGGCAGGATCTACCGCTGTTGATTACCTCAGAATTACTGAATTATCCCTTAGGCGAGTTGCACATGCTCACCTGCTGGGAAGACACAGATATAGGGTCTTATTCGCAACTACTCCTCTGCCCATACATTGGCAGGGGTGTTGCATACCCCCTAGGCAATTGAAACAGCTGCCCATGACTTGGCTGTGGACTGGATGGGAAAAAAAGACAACTAAAGCTGGCCAGCAGCATATGGCCTCCAGATGGTCCATGCCCGCTACAGCAGGTAGGGGTGTGGATGGTAAAGTGCACTTACTCAGAAGTGCTGGTTATGTGCAGTGTAGGGGACAAACCGCCCACGGTCCTGGAGACAGGCACCTGAGTTGGTGTTGGACTGGATACACAAAGATACATACATATGTGACAGATGGTAGCTAACACCCTTAAACCAACTGTGTGTTAGGGAAACGTGTGGTGTCATGTCCTGTAATCCGCTCCTTGCACCAAGGCCTGAAAATTTGTTTGGAAACACTTTGCCTAGGTGACAATATTAAACACATAAATGGTACTTTCAGTAAATATAAGACATAGTATACCTGCCATCTGACAGTCTTACCCTTGTGTATGATGTCCAGGTGTCATAATTTAAACACCCTTGGTCCCCTAAGGACCCTCAGTTTACAGAGGCCACACAAATACGAAGCTTTGGTTTGAGGTATAAGCCAGCGGTCAGGATTTCACAAACAAAGCGGTCCAACAAAATTCCTGAAAAGCCTGGCAAAAGGTTAAATGCAAACTGACTGCCAGTAATACTATTACAGTGGTGCAAAACATAGTAAAGTCGCATTGGCTTTGACAGCCCAATGGGTAAATGGCTTCAACGTTACATAACGTTGCATATAAAAGCATGGCTACTCGTGGTAGCAAAACAGCAATGTCCATTTCCTGAAAATGAAAGGCATCAATAATGCAAACAAAATGTCCGTTTCTGCAAAGGAAAGGCATTAAAGGGGTTTTCTCGTCTGGGCACTCACATTTAGTTTCATTAATCTGCCATATGTAAACATTTCTTCAATTAGATGTTATTAAAAAAAATAAAAAAAATAACATTAAAAATGTAATTTCTCATAAATGTAGACATGTTGTCCCTTAGAAATGAGATAGCTTCCTCGGATACGACCACGTCTGCTGGAGTGAGTGCACAAAGAAACAAAAGGTTATTGTATATAAAATGTCCTGGAGTTATGATTGCTGAATCCTGGTTGTTCGGCAGGACTCAATATCGCAAGTCTGGCCACCGCTGCCAGAGTGTGACGTGGTCGTATCCGAGGAAGCCATCTGGTTTCTAAGGGACAACATGGCTACATTTATGAGAAATTATCTTCACACAGGAACATTTTTTTTATTAACATCCAATTGAAGAAATGTTTACATAAGGCAAATGAATTTAATTAACTGTAAATGCCCAGATGGGAATACCCCTTTAAGTGCAAAACATCCCAAATGGCAACTTTTTCCTTTGCATATCCGGCTAAAGTCTCTCAAAAGGCTCCTGCAAGGAGAGTCCATACTCTGGGCACAGTCCTTGATGTGGGAACAAGTGCAGCAAACAAAGGGTCTCCTCTTTGGTGGAGGGACAGAGTCCTTTGAAGATGTGACTCTGCTTAAGCAGAGGTGGGTACTAGCATAGCACGACTAGTAGAAAGTTCAAGTAAAGTCTCTTGACTTATAATAAATAGGGGGAGGGTCTCAGGAAAGTCTCTGGCTTTTTAAGGTATGTGGGCGCTGCCCAACAAGGAGAAATAACAGCAAAATATTTACAAAAGTAGCAGTACCTGTTAAGGGTTACGGCCCCTCGGGGAATCACTCCTGCTGCTCAAGAGCTACTTCAGTATCTGGGACCAGATCAGGATCCTGTATGGAGATAACAGCCAGCTGGGGACACCAGGTGGCAGTTTCATGAACTGCAGGTTCCTCAGCATCCCTGACACTCCAGCTGGTGGCTCAACAGAGCCAGGGAGCATCTATGGGTCCAAAAACAAATAAACAACTCCTTCAGGGACGGGTCATCACCCCAGTGGTAGGCAGCTGCCGGATTGGGACCTTCCATTGGAACCCCTGGACCATCTCCCACCTCAGAGGACCCTTGGGATCTGGGTCGCACTGGCAGCTGAAGAGACAGCCAGGGTACCCCTCTGGACCAGGCCTGGCCCATAGATGGCGATGGGACCCACACTAACGATCACCGTAAATGGGGCACTCATGTGGGTCACCGCCTGGGGGGGATGAAGCCTGGGAGGAGACAGAAGACTCAGAGAGGTCCTCATAGGCCTTGAAGGCCTCTTTTTCGGGATCAGAGATCTGGATGACACCAGCCGTCCAGGGCCCTCAAGGTCCTTCCTGCAGGGAGAACTCGATCCTCTCCCCGGCCCTCAGGTTGTGGAGTTGCTCTGGCAGATCAGGCCGCTTAATGGACCGACGGGGAATAAAGACCGTGTATTCTTGGCTGCCGTTCAAAGCAACGGACGGCGTAGGGCCTCACCTTTGGAGATAGGTCCACATGACGGAGGCCTGGGTCAATCCGCGGTGCAGCCGGCTGGGCGGAGATCACGATTACAGTCTCCAATGCTTCAAGGAGCTCTGGTTTCTCGGCAAAGAGTAGAGGCCTAGGAAAATACATGGTGCTGACCTCTTTGCACAAACTCCACAGGAGTTTTGGCATTGTGATGAGGTGTGGCAGGAAGTCCACTTTGCGCTAGAGAGTGGAATCAAAGTCTTTTCTGCCAAAGGCTATGGCAGGTTCTATTTCCTTCTGCGCCACAGCAGGCGGGGCTCGCGCCATTCGCACGTCGTCGGAGCTTGGTGAGTCACCCGGATTTCCCGACAGTAAGGGTTTTGGCAGGCTGAAGCTCCTTGCTGCGCCACACAGACTTCCAAAGGTTAACGCTTTAGGCGCTGCAGCACCGGATGTATCCGAGCTGACCAAGTTCTTTAGCAGGGATTAACCTCCTGGGTGCTGGAGCAGCGCCCAACAGCATGTGGTGATAAAATAACACAGTCTATGTTGTAAAACACAAATCACTTGGGCCTAAACCTGGATGGCAGCAGGGTTAAGCAGCACAGTTTTTCAATAAAGGACAGTCTATAGTGCCAGTAAGGTACAGAAGTCTAGATCCTGTTTGTGACGCCACTTGTAACATCCCCCTACAGGGCCTAGACTGTTCTTCAGCCCTGGAGGCAGCCGGGGGCCCAGAATACTGGAGTGGCTGGTGGTTGCGGCCTAGGGCACGCTGATGTCACGGTGCTTGGTATGGGCTGTCTCCGTGTTGTGTGTATGTATCTATGTATCCGTGTTGTGTGTATGTATCTATGTATCTGTGTCTGCTGGATGTATCTATGTCTCCATGTCTTCTGTATGTATCCATGTCTCCGTGTTGTCTGGATGTATCTATGTCTCCGTGTTGTCTGGATGTAACTATGTATCCATGTTGTCTGGATGTATCTATGTATCTGTGTCGTGTGTATGTATCTATGTATCCATGTTGTCTGGATGTATCTATGTATCCATGTACCTGGACCGAGGTAGGCCCCGCAATCCTCGGCGTCGGCAGTATATGACCAGCCCCAGGGTCAGACTCGGTCCCAGCCTCCACCAAGTTAACCCAATGTGCCGTCAGCGATATATAGTGGCCCTGCCCGGCAGCACTCGTCCACGTGTCCGTGGTCAGGTGGACCTTGTCAGAAACGGCGTTGGTCAGGGCACGGATGATGTTGTCTGACACGTGCTGGTGCAGGGCTGGGACGGCACATCGGGAAAAGTAGTGGCGGCTGGGGACCGAATACCGAGGCCTCGGTCTCTACTAGCCTATAGGGCAGCATCTCCAGGCTAAGCAATCTGGAGATGTGGACATTAAGGGCTTGGGCGTGCGGGTGGGTTGCACTATATTTTCTTTTCCGCTCCAGCGTCTGGGGTATGGAGAGCTGAACGCTGGTGGATGCTGTGGAGGATCGTGGAGGCGACGATGGGGTTTTTGTGCCAGGGTCCTGGGCAGGGGGCTGACTATCAGCTGACACAGGGGAAGGAGCAGTGGTGTGCACGGCCGGAGGTGAACGGGCTTGTTGCCACTGATTCGGGTGTTTAGCATTCATATGCCTGCACATACTGGTGGTAGTTAAGCTAGTAGTGGTGGAACCCCTGCTGATCCTGGTTTGGCAAAGGTTGCACACCACAGTCCGTCGGTCATCCGGTGTTTCCTTAAAGAACCTCCAGACTTCTGAAAATCTAGCCCTCGCCGCGGGAGCCCTCGCCACGGGAGCTTCACTACGTGACACATTTGGCACTGATGCACCTGCTCTGGCCCTGCCTCTCCATCTGGCCCCACCACTGCCTCTTCCAACCTGTTCTGCTATAGGACTCTCCGCGGGAGCCCTCGCCACGGGAGCTTCACTACGTGACACATTTGGCACTGATGCACCTGCTCTGGCCCTGCCTCTCCGTCTGGCCCCACCACTGCCTCTTCCAACCTGTTCTGGTCGAGGACTCTCCTCCGTCTCAGAAGCACTGTGTTCACCCGGCCTCTCAACCCAGCTTGGGTCTGTCACCTCATCATCCTCCGATCCCTCAGGACTATGCCTAATGAAAATCAACCCTACTAATTTTCCACTTTGGTGTGTTGAGGTGGATTCATGTGTGCCACTAAGGCATAACACAACCGGTAGCAAGTCCCTGCTAATCCTCACCAAATGGTACCTAGATGAAATAAACAAAAAAAAAAAGTTAGAAGTTATGAGCCCTAAGAAGGGCCTGTTGCGTTCTGGAGAATAACGCCTGCTCAACAGTAAGCTAAAACACCCTTAATGTTTCCCTGACCAGCAGCAGCTACTCTCCACTAGCGGAATCCAGACAACAAGACCGAGCAGCTGGCGGCAGCGGCTAGTCTATCCCAGGGTCACCTGATCAGGCAGCCAACCACGTATCGACGTGTAAGGGTACCACGCACTGGCTGGGGGGAGTGCAGAGTCTACCTGGCTTTATTGGCTCTGTTTCTGGCGCCAAAAAGCAAAACGGGGGAGGCTGCATTTCTCGATGCGGGCGAGATTCGTCGAGCAACGAAGTTGAGAGTTACGTCAATGCCGAACGAGCATCAAGCTCGGACGAGCATGTTGATATCTCTCTCCTAAGGAACTAATACTTTATGGGGCTGATTTCTCTAGTTTCAGAGCCCAATGGGTCACTATAAAGTCAGAAAACACGACCGATCTTCGTTTCGTGGTAGGTAACTTCCCAGTAAGAGGATTTTGGGGAAAGGTGGATTGATGTGAATCAAGTGAGCCAAAATGCTACTCGAGTTAGTCCTTTGTGAAAAATCACTTTGGGTTTGTGACGAACATATTACTGTTACTCTTTTTGTCAAGATCAATGGAGATAACTTCTGCCTTGTGAAGCCAAGACTATCTGTGATCTTCAGTGGGGGCCGCTTATATAAGAGGCATTCAGTGCAAAACAGCTAGTAAGCCATAACCCTCCTCCTCTTTGACGGATTCCCTCTAAAATATTGGATGGAAGTTTCAAACTGCCTCGGGGTACACTTTCGAGGGCAGTTCCCGCAGTAATCATACATGGGAGATATTGGGGTTGTTTTGAAGGACATATTCAGCCAACAAAGTTAGGGGTCACTGTCGAATTCTTCCATAACGATAAGCCAGAATGGGTGAACAGGAGGGTGCTTTAAGTGTCTATTCTCTCTTGGAATACGCTATTACAGGAGAGTGGGTCGAGGGGCTCTATAAGACATTTTACAGTTATCGAAGCTGAGTAATTATAGTTCCCTTCCGGTTTAGGATACAGGAGCCCAGTCGCCATCTAACCCACCTATACACAGTTAAAGAAGAGTGAGGAAGTGTGTGTATGGGCAGAGCACTCAACCCAACGTGCGCGGGTTGTTTGGTGCCATATAGAATGTGGGGTTGTGGCCCATATTACTGAGGAAATGAATGTGCTAGTGCCTCTAATATATATTTTTGATTATTAGTTGAGACTTAAAGAATTGACACAACCAACACTATTATATACATCGTATAATATTAAAATATAGCAGTAAATGCAGGAAATCCCACAGTAAGTGCAATTTTCCTGACCTCAAACAGTGTGTCAAACAGGCCCCCCCCCAACCCAAACCAATAGGAAGCCGCACCAAGCAGCTGGATATGGGTAAATACTTGTAGTCTTATGCCCAAATACAGAGGCAAGCATAGATACTACCCCAGATCAGCTACTCAAATACCCAGTGCTATATCAGGTGGCATCAACGGAACAGGAAGACAAAGGTATAACTAACCACAACAGAGTTCAGAAATGTACGACAAGTGAGGGAATAAAACATTTTATAACACTAAAAAACCATTCATGGAGAACTGATCGAATGCTATAGGATGCTCCTGCTAATCTACAAAAAATGACCCTAAAACTAGGCAAGTAACAACAGGCCATATACCTTATCGATAGGTCAACACATACTATAAAACCACAGCCCGGTGAAGTGGTGGCAGAGTCTGAGATCCAGAGGCTAATCATGTCAACGCCAAAGGGTCGTGTTTCATTTGTTGGGCTTACTTTTTTTTTAAAGTACCACCGAAAAGTCAGGAACAAGGACAGGAGGACCCTTTTTTAATTTACATTCTTGTAATTGTACTGGCAAATGATCTAATTCAAGGCGCAGGCAGCACTGCAGCATCCCAAAAGAGTGACTTATCTTGAAGCAGAGGTTGCACATTTTGTCTGAATCACCTCATCAAGCATATGTATACACAATGAACACAAGGCTTAAATAGGAAACGTAGGTACATCATACTATTAATACAAAGGGAGTTGTGATCAAGTGCAAAGTGCGTAATTTACAAAGTATGCAGAAGCATATCAAAATTATAGTACACCCGGCCACTTATTAGGTACCTACTGGTCAAGATCGTTCAACACTTATTCTAATCAGCCATCACAGGCGGGCAATCAGTGAATTAGGATGTTAGACATTGGTCAGACAATTCTCGCGCAGTTCAACATGGGATCAGTATGGGGAAGAAAGGTGTGTGAGTGCTTTTGAACTGGGATGGTTGTTGGTGCCAGAAGGAGGTATGAGTATGTCAGAAAACTGCTGATCATAGGGATTTTCAGCACAACATGATTCTAGGGTTTACAGCGAAGGGGTCGCGAAAAGAAAAAACATCAGTGAGCGGAGATCTGTGTGGCGGGAACATGCCTTGTTGATGCACAGAGGTAGAGGAGAATGGGCAACTAGACTGGTATCGGTTGACTAGAAAGGGCACAGGACTCAAAATGCCACCCGTTACAAACCAAGGTAGGCAGAAGAGAGACTTGAAGGACACGTACATCGCACTTGCGGAGAGAGAGGCATGGAGCTACAGCAGACAGGAGACACACACGATTGCCACTCCTTTCAGCTAAGAAACAGGAAACGAGGTACAATTTGCACAAGCTCATCGAAATCGGACAGTAGAAGATTGGAAAATGTTGCTGTAGTCTAGAGTCTCGATTCTGCTAGCCACTTGGGATGGGTAGGGTCAAAAAATTTGCGCGTCAACAACATCGAAAGCATGGATCCATCCTGCTGTATCAACGGTCGGCTAGGTGGTGGTGGTGGTGTCATGGGTGCGGGGAATATTTTCTTGGCATCTTGGCCCCCTGTGGTACAATTGAAGCATACGTCGCAACGCCACAGGCATACCTGAGTATTGATGCTGACCATGTCCATCCCTTTATGACCCACAATGTACCCAACATTCTGAGGGCTACCTTCGCAGGAGAAATGCGCCATGTCATAAAGCGGGAATCATCTTAGATGGTTTCTGAACACGACAATGGTGTCAATGTACTCAAATGGCCTCCACCAGTCACCGATCTCAATCCATAAGAGCATCTTTGGGATATGAGGTGGACGGGAGATTCGCATCAGGATGTGCAGCCGACAAATCTGCGACACTGTGTGATAGCCATCATGTCAATATGGAACAAAATCTGAGGAATACTTCCGCCCATTGTGAATCCATGCCACAAGAATGAGCAGTTTATGAACGGCAAAAAGGGGGTTCAACACCGTACTAGATGGTGATACCTATACAGTGGACGATGAGGTGTATATAACAAGGGATAATCATAACACTGTTCTTATAATAACCATCATGAACCTTAGATATATAGGCAATGTGACATGTTTAGGTGGAAGAAATGGGGCTTATTATCCAGGAGTCCCCGTAGACGTGCTTTTCGTCGGATCCAGGAGTTTTCGCGGGATCGCGCCGGGCGATTGTGTCGCAAGAGGATTGTATTGAGGAGGCAGCTGTCAGTAGATCCGACGGATGGACTAGACGTGGGATTTGAATTTAACATGTGTGTCGCAAGCCAAGCACTTACATACATGCAAAAAGACGAAAGAGGTGAACTCTTGTGGAACTGATCGGCGAGGAAGAACACATGTAGGAAACAGACAATATTGTTAGAATGACAGAAACAATCGTCCACATTGGCGGTATACCATTTGCCCTAATAAACTTGTTACTTTTAATACTACGTATACAAAAGGGTATAAGTTCGTCCCGTCAAACTATATTTTAAAATTACCAGACAGTGATTACTTCTATGGCTCCTCATTGGAAGCACTAGTGGCAAAATTTATAAGGGCACAATGGGTATACACTCCCAATTGGCACATTTTATTCTTTATACGTAGTGCATCTTGTATAAACCAAGTCACAAATGGTGGAAAATATAAATTGTATCATTTATATGCAGAAATCATGGCATCTATGAATCATGGCCAGTGTTCACCTCGTCGGATTGGGGATCGTGACAGCCGGGCAAGGTAGTAAATGTGCCCAATATGTGAAGTTATCGAAGCAATGTAAATAGGTGTGTGAATAACTCCTATTGGTTGGGGCAGTACTTCCATATATGTTTCATCGTATTGTTCATACAACACATGTATGGGTCTCAAAACTCCAGTGAACACGGCCCTGGCGTTCACAACCACATGCCATGCCGCTCAAAAATTGGGCACACGCGGTGCTGCAATAGGGGAAACGATTCTAATGCATAGCAAAGTGGGCAAGCCCAGTAATGTCATACATATTGAAACATAATAAGAATTAAATCAAATGTGTGGCAACTGCTTGAAAAAAGGCATTGTAGGACGTATCAGAACACAGCTTGAAACAAATGTATATTCATGGCGGAGATTCACGTAAGTCTGTATATCCTTAAAGAGGAAGGCTTGTTACAGTTGGCCAAGTATTCATGCCTAGGGGACCTGGACCGGTTATGGACATTTAGGGTATGTCGACCATAACACGGAATAGCTAATCCCAGGAAGTGGTATTCACATGGCAGCAGGCCAAGGTTGTTGTCACCTCTGCTCACATAGACACCAGAATAAAAAAGACGTTTACAATGCAAAAGATTTACATACAGTCTGTCGCGTAACCCAGACCACATTGTATCCCCCGTGCAATGCGAGAACAATAGAGATAATGGCAAAATCCTATGGAAATACAAAGAGATATGTGATGCAAACAGTAGTCACACAATATAGTCAGGTATACGTATTCCATTTCCATATCAGGAACATCTATTTGCATATCCTTTACCCCAAATTCTCATGTGGAGCATAGACAGCATGGCATTTAAAAACTCTATAGCCCATCAGAAGATGTATTCCCTCACCGTTATTGACCCATGTAATGTATGTGCTGCGTACAAAACTCTGTAAAAGTGGCTAAAAAACGGAAGATTAAAGGAAAAACCTGTTTTTTTTAAATTACGGAATCTAATAGTTACTCTAATCTTTTACTGAATTTATACTAATATTACCAGTTTTTAAAAGGGCCTTGATTTTTGGTCAACTTTCATAAGCTCATGATTTGGAAAATTTCTAGTGTGCACTTTTTACATATAGCTTGATATTTTAAGCTGATTTAACCTTTTGGACAAATCCATTTTTTATAGCTCTATAGAAATATTACTATCCTTGTTCATGCCTTGGCAATTTGGTATTAGTTATCTCATAGTTGCAATGTGAAAATTGTCTTGAAAAACAACAGCAACAAGCTGGTAATTCACACTTCGTTAGTTTCAAATATGAAAAACATGAGCACCATAATCACTCCCCCCTTGCGTAATGAGTGATCTTAATTCGTGACATTAATTCAGTTAGTACAAAACAAGTATACGTTCATTTTATAAGATGTGCCATGCATTTAGGATACGGCCAAACCTTAATTTAACGCATAAATCTTAAGAAAAAATAAATAATAAAAAAAGAATTTCAGCCAAACTGTGTTGTACCAAGGGCACTGAGATTGCGACTGAAAAAAATGTGCCAACAAAAATCTGAGACTTCAATGCCATTTGAACATAATAAAAACCTTGGGAGTTCCATGTAAATACTGCCAAGAAAAATAATTCCATCTTGTGGCTACACTATGTGGGATTTGAAGCCAGCGCCTAGATATCCTTAAAATACCCTTACTTTTGGGAAATCTGAATCTAACCATTCTGTGACATCATGTTTGCCAGTTTCAAATTATTATATTGTTACTTAAACTTCACACATCCTGAGTACTTATTTAGGTGACATGTCCTGTGAATGTGGAATTTCTTGCCTTTTTCAGTGTGAGCTTGGCTACTGCTTTTTGTTACAGATACCTGGGGGCCATGGCATAAAGTACATGGGCAAAGCTACAAAACATACAGTGCCCAGGAAAATGCCATATTGCAAAGTAATGAATACTAGATATATAGTTAATTAAAAATAGACTAAATGATGGCACAACCTCCTCAATTTCCGTGAAGTTCTAGTATAAAAATTATTTTAATATGAAATATTTTCAGGACACGTGGCGGACTGGCACGAGGGCTCTAGTGACTTTTCAAACTTTGAACTGGAATCTGCCTTTTGCTTTCCATGGGCCTTACTGGCGCTCTTAGATGTACCACAGGGTAAACAACCGGCAGGGATAAAGGGGTCTAGTGTGAAGGATACATAGCCGCAGACTGAGATCAACTATGGAGGGTATAAAATACCATCGGAAGGTTTCTAAAATACCTTTCCTCTCTGGAATCATCCCAGGATTCTCAGGGAAGTAAGAGTAGGCTGTTCCTAGAATGGAGAGAGAAAGGCCCATAATGCGGGATATGACCCTTACCTATTACTCGTGATAAGCCGAGTTGTTCAGCACAAAAAATGTGCTGACAAAATGTCCCCATTGGGCTTTACACAAGCAATACGAGTAAAAAACATAATAAAAAAATGGACTTAAATAAAAAATAATAAACGTTATAACTCACCTCCGGTGGCCCCGGTGCGCAGCGCTGCTCACATGATGTCATCGCGGCTCCTCTTCTGCTTCCTGAATATGGAAAGCAAAAGGTTTTTTAGGAGCTATGTGTTTAAGCGCTATTAACCGAATTCAGGAGATGAAGATGAAAAAATGGATAAAGGTGTGATATGAAAAATATATGTGTAATTTTATATAAGTTTAAAACAGCAGAATGACAGTCCAAAATGGTTACGCGTTTCGGGAAACAATCCCTTCCTCAGACCAAAATGTTGTAGGGACCTGCAAGGATTAGATGTGTTTTTTTACTCGGAGCAAACAGCATCTAAGCCTTGCCGGTCCTCTAACAACATTTATGGTCTGAGGAAAGGGATTGTTTCCCGAAAACGCGTAACCATTTGGACGTCAGTCTGCTGTTTTACTCATAAAAAAAAGAACACAAATATTTTCATTCACAGGCCTTATCCTCTTTTTCATCTTCATCTCATGAACCGGTTTAATAGCGCTTAAAACGACATGCTCCTAAAAAAAACCTTTTGCTTCCATATTATATCACTACGGTTTCCTCTGGATTCCGGTATTTGGAGCATAAAGTGTTGAGATGCTACCTATATCGGAGAAACATAAGTGAAAGGGTGAATACATACCCCCCTCCCCCATTCTGATTCTGATTTTTGCACTTATTCAAGTGCCCACAGGTGAGGCACCTCTTAAATTATCTACTCACCACGTTATTCTTTACGATATTCAGCGAGGCGCCGTCCCCTACCTTGTTGTCCTTTTTTTGGTCATACATATCTCTTTTCTGGTTTCTGGCTCCTCTTCGTGCTTCGTGGCCCGTTTCTGTCGTCTTACATCGTGCTGTACGCCGCCATGTTTTCTCCCGGGCGGAGCATGGTATGACGTCGCAGCAGGCGTCATATAAGCTCTGCCCGGTGAGGATGAGAACAATGGGGTTTACAGGTTAAATACAGAGCAATCGTAACCAAAGCCGGGCCTAGCGGCACGTTGCAAGACACAGTTGATTGGTTCTTGTAAAGCAACATATTGCGAGTGGGATGAGTCGCCGCCCATGTGCGCGTGCACATGCTTGCTCAAACCTGCAGTGCCAAGTGGGTGACCTTCACCATGAAGCTACTTTTGAACAATAAATTTCAATTACTAACAGTATTATCACACACCTATATATATAATCTCCATTTAGACATGCATAAACAATATAATTAAGCATATTAACACATGGTAAACCTATTTTCTACAGCATATTATAATATAACACATGAACAATAATACAGCATGTATACCATTTATACAGGATGAAACAATACAGGATTACATTGTACAAAAGAACAAATACAGCATCTACCGTTATAACATGAACCATTACGGCAGTGATGGCGAACCTTTTACAGGAAGAAGAAATGATGGGTCCAGCAAGATGACCCACAAAGATAATGCAGTTCTGTCAACACCTTCTTACTTTCCACACAGCAATAACAGTGTCACTTTAAAATAGGGCTGAGAGCGCATCTCTTATGTTCAGTGTTTGGTTGAACTTACTGTCCTGGACAAATAGCCTGAGTTGACCAGCAAAAAGGGCTCCGAGTGCCAATCTGGCACCGTGCCATAGGTTCCCACCACTTGACATACAGCATAGACATTTAAACACATGAACACATACAGTCATAGGCCATTTACACTGAACATTTAAAGCACATTAATATACACATGAACACTACAAAACACAATTTAGATGCAAACATATGCAGATGCAAATACAGTATAACATGGGAAATACAATATGAACACCATACAATAATAACAATATTAATTTATGTCAGACAGGTCTTCAGCAGATGGGGACAGCATTAGAGGAGAAGCAGCTGGAGGCACCGTGGCCCTGCACAACTACTCCCTCTCGTCACGTGTATCTGCAATTCCTGTAGAGAAGGTCTGGGCGGGGAGGGGCAGGAGCGGGGAGGCGGCAAACATCTCAATCCTCATTATCAGTGCAGACTAACTGTATGCTCGGCTCCCGGCGCCCCCCCTCCCCCCAGCCCTGCTGACAGGAAAATGCCTACGGCAGCGCACAACAGCCAGGAAGCCACACTCCTGCACTGTCCCATGCCCATTGCATATTGGGCCCTGGGCTCTCAGTCGAAGCTGGGAGCGATAATAAATGGAGACTGCCGCACCCTCTCTCTCACTCTCTGAGGCCTGGTCACAGTGCACCCCTGCGGAACATGATTGTTAGTACTGTCAGTGGCGTATAATCCGTGTATAATGCTTATATAAGGGAACATTTTTATCTGTATGTGCAAAATATGGTCACTGTACCCTACCATCTCCGTATAAAATCTGGCAGGGACTGGCAAACTATACGCTGGCCTGATTGAATGGCTGATGTTGGCTGGTGAATTATGCACCTCCCACTGGTTCTGGTGTCCTGGATCCGCCATGTATATACTGGCAGAGATTGATGTGCACAACGGTGTTGTGCGCCAATGAACACATATTTTAACACTTGAGATCTTTGAAAGCATGTATAGTGTACCAGAATAAAGACCCATGTGCACTTGCTCAGGATTGATGGGGATTTAGCATGAATTCCATGTCTAATTCTAATTCCTCAAATTTTCCACTGAAATTTGTTTTAAATAAGTGAAGTGACAATACTCATTTTCTCTAGAGCAAGAGGGAAAATTTAGCTGAGATGAATGAATCCAGACTAGGAAGAAATAAAAAAGTAATAAGAGGAAAAGTAGTGATAAGATAGTTTCCGAATTTCAAAATGTTCTCGCGAGTTTATATTGATTTAAAAGATATAAAGTTGTTGAAAAGTTAGTAAAAATTAAATTATTCAGTTGCTATTGGATACAGGAAACATTATGGGACGGATGTGCGTTCTTTCTGTGAGGTACAGTATCTTTAGATACTGCTCTGTATGTGAAACTCGAAGAGACAACTTGTATCAGAGAAATACATTAACACGATTCACGGACACTAACAGAACGTTCCTAACGATGTTATATCATGGATAATTTTTATCATTGGAAAAAAAACATACATAACTTACGAGTGAGCTGAAAAGCAACACACAAACACAAAAAAAGGAATAATGGCTACATTAATTCTGATCTATAGCCAATTTGCAGTGTAAAAAAACAACTGGTGAGGAGAACGAAAACATGGTTCGGAAAGATCAACGAAGCATTGCCATTTTATAGAGAAGGAGTTGTAATGTTCATTATCGTACAGCATTTTAGTACCAGTTTATCTAGATAGCCTGCACACTGCAGTTAACATGTAACTCATCTGACACCAATTAATGACAGCATGAAAGCGTAGTTAGACATTGTCATGAAGTTCAGTTGATTGAAGAAAGAATTAATCTGGGCGATTCTAAGATTGGACTAAGGGGGGTTATATATCACTGAATGAACAGCAAATCCTAAAATAATTGGAACGTGTCAGGTAGTATGCATGAAAAGTCGTGTGTGTGCTCAAGATCCTTTTTGACAATATTAACAGCAAATTAAAGCCACAAAAAGAGCAAATTCGAGAGTATAGTGATACACCCACAGATACGCACTAAAAAAGGCTTAGTAACAAACCATCCAAGTACACCTTAACTTTTCTTACAGTGGCGGACAAAGTATTGGCCCCATGCAATCTCTGTCAGGATAATACTTGTATTTCTTTCAGAAATGATGCAATCACCAAATCTCGGTATTAATATCTCATTTGTTTGCTGCATGAAAAAAAAACAAAAAAGAGAATGAAAAAAAAAAAACAGGAAAATCATTGATCATTTGACACGAAAACTCCAAAAATGGGCCGCCGGCAAAAGTATTGGCACCCTCAGCCTAAATACTTGGTAGCACAAACCTTTCGGCAACATAATGAAAACCGAACGCTTACGGAACCATCAATGAGTTTCTACCAGGCTCTGCTGGAATTTTTAGGACCATTCTTCTTTGGCAAACTGCTCCAGGTCCATGAGATTTGAAGGCCTTCTCCAAACTGCCATTGTCAGATCCTATCCAACGTGTTCTCTGGGGAATTCATGTCTGGACTCATTCCGGCCACTTAAGAAAACCATGTTCTAGAGCTTTTGAAGTGTGTTTGGGAGCCCTTTGTCCTGTGGCAGACCATGAGCTCTGAGGGATACCAGCTTCTCACAACAGGCCCAACCATTATGCTGCAAAAATTTGGTGGTAGTCTTCAGACTTTCATTATTGCCATCAGAATATAAAATCTTAAAGTTTACATCAACTCCAGTTTGAAATGTGGATGATTGTAGGCGCACAAAACATCCTGTGATTTTCTCAGAAATCAAATGGGCCACCTTATAGTCCAGTGGCATATATATGAACCGTACTTACATGAAAACAGCTGCCTGTGCACTTTGCCACGGTCTGCCACGATGGTCAGTAATCTTATCGTCAGGTGTGCTCTAATAATCCGAGTGCGCCTTATATAGAACCGACGTTTTTTTTTTTAACAGGCATTATTGATGGTGCACCTTATAATCCGGTGCGATTATAGTCAGAAAAATATGGTAATATTTCATACATGGGAATAAAGGTACAATGAAAGTGCAAACCTGTATTGCTTTAAATAGTAATTTAATATAAATAGTATAGCTGCAGTGAAGGCTAAGTATAATGTCATCGGTATACAGTATATAGAAAGCAATGACTGTGAGTTTGGGATTGCGTGGTAACACTAATTTAATACACAGTTATAATTAGTCTGTGGTCAGTTACGGGCATGGTTTTTAACGCTGCAAATAAAAAAAAAAAAAGTATAACGTTATTGTAGCCCTAAGAAGGGCTGTTGGGTTCTTGTAGAATCACTCCTGCCTAACAGTAAGCTAATAGAACACCCTAATGCTTTCCCTGACCAGCAGCAGCTCTCTCCCTAGCGGCATCCAGACACAGAATGATCCGAGCAGCGCGGGCAGCGGCTAGTCTATCCCAGGGTCACCTGATCTGGCCAGCCAACCACTGCTATCGACGTGTAAGGGTACCACGTCATGCTGGGTGGAGTGCAGAGTCTCCTGGCTTGTGATTGGCTCTGTTTCTGGCCGCCAAAAAGCAAAACGGCGGGAGCTGCCATTTTCTCGAGCGGGCGAAGTATTCGTCCGAGCAACGAGCAGTTTCGAGTACGCTAATGCTCGAACGAGCATCAAGCTCGGACGAGTATGTTCGCTCATCTCTAGTTGCTAACTAACATTGACCATATGTCTGCTTTGTGCTGTCATATTTATCTTTTACAAGTTTTCCCCTGTAACAGAGGCATCTATAAGAGCCTCAGTTACAGGGGAAATGACCACATGTGACTGGAGATTCTGATCAGAGCTGTACTGGGTCTAATTAGACCCAGCAGCTCTGTTTATCCCCATTAGAACCGGCGTTTACTCCTTTATGCATCACACTCATTCAGCACGATGCTATGACCTGGGCCGGATTAAGGATGGTGGGGGCACCAGATCACAAAATCTGGTGGAGGCCCCCGCTGAGTGTAGCATACATATACTTCCTCCTGCTCACTATCCTCTATCCCAGCAGTAACACAGCTACATACAGTCGCCTCTCCCCCAGTAACACCACTACATACAGCCGCCTCGCCCACAGTAACACAGCTACATATAGCCGCCTCGCCCCCAGTAACACCGCTACATACAGCAGATGTGGGAGAAAACCTGGGCATCGGAAAATTGCTCAGCAGCAAACGGACAAGTGGTTTGTGAGTGTGGGAAGGGTCCAGAAAACAGTTCCTCAGAGTATGCCGGTTCAAATGCCAAATTTTCCTGGGAGGGGGCAGACTGGGGGGGAGGAGGCTAAGGTGCAGGAGCTGGAGGAGTGCCGATTTCGGTGACATGGGTGGACCTTCGGTCTTTGCGATGGATATGTGCGTCACTAAGCGCTAAACACAACAGTCGCAAGTCTCACTACAAATTCCTCACAATATGGTAGTAGATGCACTGCAGCAAGGACAGCCACCAGCAGATCAACCAGAAATAAAATATATAACGCTATTGTAGGCCTAAGTAAGCCGTTTGGATTCTCCTATGGCTATTTTCTAGCCAAGTATTCGCTAATGCTCGAACGAGCATCAAGCTCGGACGAGTATGTTCGCTCATCTCTAGTTGCTATCTATGTCTTGGCTGTGTGAATTGCTCACCCATGATCAATGGGATCAAATTCACACATCCAAATACTGGTGACACTTATTAGATCAGGCATAACCTAAAGTGTAATCATGTTATTTATTAGATATTGTGCCCATGTAAACTACGGTATGTAGGGGAAACTACACTTGAGTTAAAAACAAGATTGTGCTGACACAATTCGTATTGGTAGAAAAAATGTATCAGTCTCCAAACACTTTGTGACTTGTGTACATTCAGAGAGACAACTCAGATTAAGAATTTTGGATAGGGTTCTCCCTTTACGTTTTAGAGGAGAAAAAGTAAAAATTACTGAAACAAAAGGAACCTAGAAAGCAATTTAAAGGTAAACAGGAGACTAAAAAAAGGGGGTTGTGCAGTGCCGGATAAGTATGTAGGCCTCATGTTGCTATGGTGCTGGGAGGTGCAGGAACTGTGATGCTGGACAGTGAAATTCTGAAGGGCAATGATGTAATGCTGAATAGAGACAGTGGAGCAGCAGGTCTAAGAATTACGAGGGAATTTTATATTCGCTCCTATCTTAGTTTATGGTTTGAGGGTATCCAGTAAGTTGCTTTAAGTTTCTTCATAGTAAATGAAATAGTATATGAATGAATAATGTTGTTAGAAACCTAAGAGGCATCAATAATGAGGATTATAATTTATCACCAGGGGTAAAGATAAATCATATAATCACCAGATTGTACAATCTCAATACTATATAAATGGCCTCCACCGCTCCCTCACACAACAGCAGAGATCTTTACATCAGAAGCCGTTGACTGTGCATCGCTTGTAAGTCACTTAAGTTATTTGTGTTATTTGGCTGGGCTGGTTGTATACTACATGGGGGCAGGCTGGGCTGGCTGTATACTACTGGGGAAGGCTGGGCTGGCTGTATACTACTGGAGGCAAGCTGGGCTGGCTGTATACTACATGGGGGCTGGCTGGGCTGGCTGTATACTACATGGGGGCAGGCTGGGCTGGCTGTATACTAATGGGGGCAGGCTGGGCTGGCTGTATACCACTGGGAGCTGGCTGGGCTGGCTGTATACTACTGGGGACTTGCTGGCTATATACTACTGGGGGCAGGCTGGCTGTATACTACTGGGGACTTGCTGGCTATATACTACTGGGGGCAGGCTGGCTATATACTACTGGGGGCAGGCTGGCTATATACTACTGGGGGCTTGCTGGCTATATACTGAGGGGGTCTGTGATCAATGCATTTCCCACCCCCGGCTTATACTCGAGTCAATAGGTTTTCCCAGTTTTACCCAGTTGGTGGTAAAATTAGGGGTCTCGGCTTATACTCGGGTCGGCTTATACTCGAGTATATATGGTAGATCAGACATAACCTAAAGTGTTATCATGTTATTTAGTAGTTATAGATATAGTGTAAACTACGGTATGTAGGGGAAACTACACTTGAGTTAAAAACAAGATTGTGCCGACACAATTTGTATAGGAATTACAAAGAAATGTTATATTCGCTCCTATCTTAGCTTATGGTTTGTGGATATCCAGCAAGTTGTTTTAAGTTTCTTCATAGTAAATGAAATAGTATATGAATGAATAATGTTGTTAGAAACCTAAGAGACAACATTAATGAGGATTATAATTAATCACCATGGGTAAAGATAAATCGTGTAGTCACCAGACTGTACAACCTCAATACTATATAAATGGCCTCCACCGTTCCCTCACACAGCAGCAGAGATCTTTACATCAGAAGCCATTCGCTGTGCATCGCTTGTAAGTCACTTAAGTTATTTGTGTTATTTATAAATTACATTCAAGGAAATTCAGTATAATATAAACTGGTGAGAAAATACTTTATTCCTACATAAAATGTGACTTCTAGTACAAACCTGCAGGATATTGTGATGTGAGGTGGACATGGCATTGTGTATAATGAAGATTATGTATTATGGAGATGTTCTCTCCTTTTTCACTCTCAATTTTTTTTTAAAGCTGCACAAAAAAGGAATTAAATGAATGTAATAGATAAAATACGGAATTTAAATGTCATACAGTATTTTCTTACATTTTTTGTTTGTTTAATGTTTACTTCAGATATGTAACAGATAAAAATTAGCTATTTATATGACAAATCCATGAAAATAATGTTATTAAATTTCTTAAAATTTTTAGAATTATGATACTTGCCTTATCACCAGAAGACATCATTGTAGTCTATTTAGAAAGTATTTTAAAAATGTATTCAGTAGCATGATTATTTTGATTTCCATGTCATAGTAAATCTACATTTTACTAAATATTTATTTGCTGTATAAACATAAACATAAAAAATTCACCATTTTAAATTCAAGCCAATTGCTAAAACTGTTGAGAAAGTTCACTATAATGAAACACATGTCAACAATTTGAGTTTTGGGCTATAGAACTTACACTATGTTAACATTTTTAAATTTGGTTTTCATACATCCCTGGGAAAATCTTATTATAATTATTTTTATTTTAAATTTTACATCACTTATAGCTCACAGCTTTATGAAAACAAAGATATAATTTTTTTTTAAACTATAAACTATTCTCCCTTCCTCATCCAATCCCTTCCCTTCCTTGGTTGAACTTGATGCACATGTGTCTTTTTTCAACTGTACAAACTATGAAATATTAAGAAATGTGATCAAGCATTTATGATTTACTGCTCATTGATAGTAAATATATACATTTTTAAATATGAATATGATCACAACCAAAATTGGCATTTTACATGTTAACTTTTATATCTGCCTATAAGGATAACTGAGATTCCTTTCTATTGTTACCTCGATCACGGTTCTAGATTCTATGGGGGGTCATTTATCTTTAGTCATTATATTTGTTCATGCCTTTTTTTGCTTTTTTTTTCGCTTTGGACTTGTTTTATGTTAGAGGGTGAAATATAAGACATGTTTGTCTGCCTTTTTTTCCACCTTTTTAAGCACAAAAGTCATAAAATCTTCAGCGACTCCCTTCTAAACATTTTCCTATATCTGCTTGGAAATTAAGTTTATTTGTGCCAAAATTGTATCATTTTATTGCTATTTGCGCCAAAATAGTTTTTAACACATACATACACATCTGGATTTTAAATTCTGGTGCTGCTTCACTTTGCTAGGTGAGTGGAAAAGTTGCTAAATTTGTCACAAGAAATGCAAATTTGCCAACAAATGTCTCAAATAGAAGAGGAAAAAAGAAAAGCCTAAGATAAATGACCTCCTATGTGTCTGTCATGAATGAGCTTTCAATTTCAAAAGTTTTATAAAATCAATATCAAATTAACATAATTTTATAAGCACTTGCACTTTATTTCTTACCTTTTTGTCCCCAATTAAAAAATTTAACATCTGAAAATTATACTTTCTATCACACCCTTTTGGAAAAGCAGGTGGGCTGTGTTTTATTTTCGCTATTGGTTTATGTTTTGTTTTAATTGTGTTTCCTGCTATTTTACATTATCTGCTTCAAGAAAGTAAATCTAAGATTTAGGGTTTACACAGGACCGGCTGATCAGGAACTGTGTCAATGAGACCTGCTCTGGAAGTGTGCGCTCAGCAGTCCTAAGCGTCAGCTGCCAAAGTCCTTTTCATGGCTCTCAACCTCTCCAATTCTCTGATTAAAGAGTATTGTCTTGCTAAGTAAAAGTAACAACCTACAAGTATGTTGAGTGCATTTGTGTGAGCTACAACCCAGAAGCATGTTCCATGTTTATGTTAAAAAAAAATTTTTTAAAAGAAACTTTAAATTTAAAGAGTATACAACAAAGTGCGACCCACATACAGAGGCTCATTTTTGTTTCTTAATTGAAATCTTTTCTATTACCGTGTCCTCCATACTTGACTTTTACTCGGTTGTATTAAAAAAAATAAACTCAGTACACATTCACTAAGCCATTGCAGACTTGTCGCTGGCTTGAAGAAAGAAGAGGCGCTGACCACGGAGCTGCCGAGGGCTTACCCCACACATGAAGAGGAGCTGCCCGGGCCGTCGAAATGGTGAGTACTGAGTTTATTTTTTTTACGAGCAGGCTATCTTCTACAGGGGGCTGGCAGGCTATACACTAGAGGGGGCAGGCTGGCTATATACTACAGGGGGTTGGCTGGATATATACTGGGGCTGTGACCAATGCATTTTCCACCCTCGGCCTACACTCAAGTCATTAGGTTTTTCCAGTTTTTTGTGTTAAAATTAGGAGTCTCAGCTTATGCTCGGGTTGGCTTATATTCGAGTATATACAAGTTTATTACATTTAAAAATGTATTCTTCTTGTTTAATACAGGAAATCCTAATGGCGAATGAGACTTTCATGAAATATTTCTACATTCTGCCATTTTCTGGAGAGACGAGGAGTAAACCCTTCATCACGGCTTTCTTCTTCCTGATATATGTGGTGGGAGTTCTTATTAATTCCTCCATTATCACAGTCATATGTCTGGAGGTTCAGTTACATAAACCAATGTATCTCTTTATCTGTAATTTATCCATTGTAGATATATTTTATACATCGGTCACGGTTCCTAAATTACTGCACATGTTATTAAAATTAGGAGTCTCAGCTTATGCTCGGGTTGGCTTATATTCGAGTATATACAAGTTTAATACTTTTAAAAATGTATTCTTATTGGTTAATACAGGAAATCCTAATGACGAATGAGACTTTCATGAAATATTTCTACATTCTGCCATTTTCTGGAGAGACGAGGAGTAAACCCTTCATCACGGCTTTCTTCTTCCTGATATATGTGGTGGGAGTTCTTATTAATTCCTCCATTATCACAGTCATATGTCTGGAGGTTCAGTTACATAAACCAATGTATCTCTTTATCTGTAATTTATCCATTGTAGATATATTTTATACATCCGTCACGGTTCCTAAATTACTGCACATGTTATTGTCCGGGAATCATATTGTTTCCTCCGCACAATGTTATACGCAGTTGTATTTTTTCTTCACAGTTGCGGCTGTAGAGGAAACTCTTCTCTTTGT